>JANCRA010000341.1:0-61481 GCA_024362935.1 Setophaga petechia
CCAACAATCCAACACCTGAGGATTGTTTCAAATAAAATAAAATAAATTCAAATAAAAACCAACCACAAAATTAAGATAAAAATTGGAGGAGTTGTTCCCCCATAACCAACCCAGGATTCCTTTTCCACGTTTTTCCTGGAATGAGGAGCCCAACAATCCAACACCTGAGGATTGTTTCAAATAAAATAAAATAAAATAAATTCAAATAAAAACCAACCACAAAATCAAAATAAAAATTGGAGGAGTTGTTCCCCAATAACCAACCCAGAATTCCTTTTCCACGTTTTTCCTGGAGTGAGGAGAGCCCAACAATCCAACACCTGAGGATTGTTTCAAATAAAATAAAATAAATTCAAATAAAAACCAACCACAAAATTAAAATAAAAATTGGAGGAGTTGTTCCCCAATAACCAACCCAGAATTCCTTATTTTTCCTGGAGTGAGGAGAGCCCAACAATCCAACACCTGAGGATTGTTTCAAATAAAATAAAATAAATTCAAATAAAAACCAACCACAACATTAAATAAAAATTGGAGGAGTTGTTCCCCAATAACCAACCCAGAATTCCTTTTCCACGTTTTTCCTGGAGTGAGGATCCCAACAATCCAACACCTGAGGATTGTTTCAAATAAAATAAAATAAATTCAAATAAAAACCAACCACAAAATCAAAATAAAAATTGGAGGAGTTGTTCCCCAATAATCAACCCAGAATTCCTTATTTTTCCTGGAGTGAGGATCCCAACAATCCAACACCTGAGGATTGTTTCAAATAAAATAAAATAAATTAAAAGTAAAAACCAACCACAAAATTAAAATAAAAATTGGAGGAGTTGTTCCCCAATAACCAACCCAGAATTCCTTATTTTTCCTGGAGTGAGGATCCCAACAATCCAACACCTGCAATCAGGGCATAAATGGCATTTTAATCATCTCCCTCATCAAAACCTCATTATGCTCCCAGTTAACGAGCTGCTCCAATTAATCCCGGGCGTTTTGGAACAATCCCGTGTTTTATTAATTAATTAAACACCAATCACCATCAGCTGGAGCTGCAGAACTGGATAAAAGGAGGATTTAGGCAGAGCTGGAATTGGATGTTTAATAAAAAACCAGCCCAGAAAAGATGTTTTCCCTTGGAAAGATGAAAATGTTATCATTTTTAGGATATTTTTTATGATTTTTATCAGGGATTCCTGACTTGGATGAGGTTGATTTTTAAATTAATACTGAGATTATATATTTATATATATTTATGATATATTAATAATAAATAATTATATAATTATATATAATAAATAATTATATATAATAAATAATTATATAATTATATATAATAAATATCTATAATTATATAATATATTTATTATATATTAATAATAAATAATAATATATTTATTATATATTAATAAACTTTGGGCTGAGCTCTGAGTTTGCTTAAGCTGCAAATATTGATGTGAACACCTCGGGGTGTTGGAGCTGGGAAATACAAAATTTACCATTTTTACATTTCTAAAACCATAAAGGAAAGGAGCTCTGAAATCTGCTGGAATTCTGCATTTTGCAGGAATTATCAATCAAAATTGATTATTTTTGGAAAAATCCTTCATTTCAGCAAGGTCTGGAGTTGTTATTCCAAGATATTTCTATTTTAAATTGATTTTTTTTTTTTGGTGATTTCAGTTTTATGGTTTTGGTTTTGATGCTGCAATCAGGAACTTGTAGGAAAATCCAGATTTTTGTGTGGGTGCAGGAACACAGTTTGGTGTTTTGGGGAATAAATCAGGATAATCCAGAATTCCAGCATGGATTGGCTGGGAAGGATCTTAAATCTCCTCCCATTCCAGCCCTGCCACGGGCAGGGGCACCTCCAGTTATCCCAGATTCCTCCCCAAAATCTGAATTTCCAGAGGATTTCTGCTCCTGCTGCTCCCACAAACTCCCAGCACAGAAATCCACTCCCAATTTTTCTCAATTTTCCCAGACTGACACTTTTTGCTCATTAAGGAAAATTCCTAAAAATTTTGCCAACTGGGACTTTCCAGTTGATACAAATCCAAATCCATTGATTCCAAAAAAACCCAAATATCCAAACTTTGACAGGCAGAGTTTGAACTTTAAATATTGAACCTCAAAGCTGCACAGAAACTTCTTTATTTTCCTTTTTTTAATCTGCTTTTGCTCATTAAGGAAAATTCCTAAAAATTTTGCCACTTGGGACTTTCCAGTTGATACAAATCCAAATCCATCGGTTCCAACTCCATCCAAAAAAACCCAAATATCCAAACTTTGACAGGCAGAGTCTGAACTTTAAATATTAAACCTCAAACCTGCACAGAAACTTCTTTTTTTTTCCTTTTTTTAATCTGCTTTTGCTCATTAAGGACAATTCCTAAAAATTTTGCCACTTGGGACTTTCCCAAATCCATCGATTCCAACTCCATCCAAAAAAACCCAAATATCCAAACTTTGACAGGCAGAGTCTGAACTTTAAATATTAAACCTCAAACCTGCACAGAAACTTCTTTTTCTCCTTTTTTTAATCTGCTTTTGGTAATTAAGGACAATTCCTAAAAATTTTGCCAACTGGGACTTTCCAATTGATACAAATCCAAATCCATTGATTCCAAAAAAACCCAAATATCCAAACTTTGACAGGCAGAGTCTGAACTTAAATATTAAACCTCAAACCTGCACAGAAACTTCCTTTTCTCCTTTTTTTAATCTGCTTTAGCTCATTAAAGACAATTCCTACAAATTTTGCCAACTGGGACTTTCCAATTGATACAAATCCAAATCCATCGATTCCAACTCCATCGAAAAAACCCAAATATCCAAACTTTGACAGACAGAGTTTGAACTTTAATATTACACCTCAAACCTGCACAGAAACTTCTTTTTTTTTTTCCTTTTTTAAATCTGCTTTTGCTCATTAAGGACAATTCCTACAAATTTTGCCACTTGGGACTTTCCAGTTGATACAAATCCAAATCCATTGATCCAAATCCATCGAAAAAACCCAAATATCCAAACTTTGACAGGCAGAGTTTGAACTTTAATATTAATCCTCAAAACTGAACAGAAACTTATTTTTCTCCTTTTTAATCTGCTTTTGGTAATTAAGGACAATTCCTAAAAATTTTGCCAACTGGGACTTTCCAATTGATACAAATCCAAATCCATTGATTCCAAAAAAACCCAAATATCCAAACTTTGACAGGCAGAGTCTGAACTTTGAATATTGAACCTCAAAGCTGCACAGAAACTTCTTTATTTTCCTTTTTTTAATCTGCTTTAGCTCATTAAGGACAATTCCTACAAATTTTGCCACCTGGGACTTTCCCAAATCCATCGATTCCAACTCCATCGAAAAACCCCAAATATCCAAACTTTGACAGGCAGAGTCTGAACTTTAAATATTAAACCTCAAACCTGCATAGAAACTTCTTTATTTTCCTTTTTTTAATCTGCTTTTGCTCATTAAGGACAATTCCTACAAATTTTGCCACTTGGGACTTTCCAGTTGATACAAATCCAAATCCATTGATTCCAAATCCATCGAAAAAACCCAAATATCCAAACTTTGACAGGCAGAGTTTGAACTTTAATATTAATCCTCAAAACTGAACAGAAACTTATTTTTCTCCTTTTTAATCTGCTTTTGGTAATTAAGGACAATTCCTAAAAATTTTGCCAACTGGGACTTTCCAATTGATACAAATCCAAATCCATTGATTCCAAAAAAACCCAAATATCCAAACTTTGACAGGCAGAGTCTGAACTTTAATATTAAACCTCAAAGCTGCACAGAAACTTGTTTTTCTCCTTTTTTTAAATCTGCTTTTGCTCATTAAGGACAATTCCTACAAATTTTGCCACCTGGGACTTTCCCAAATCCATCGATTCCAACTTCATCGTAAAAACCCAAATATCCAAACTTTGACAGGCAGAGTCTGAACTTTAAATATTGAACCTCAAACCTGCACAGAAACTTCTTTTTTTCCATTTTTTAATCTGCTTTTGCTCTCAGATGCTGAAAAGAAAACGGAGCTGTTTGTCTGCTCCAAGGCAATGACGATTTTGACACCGGAATTCAGGGGATTTTTGGGCTGGAGCTTTATTTGGAAGAAATATCCAAATGTAGGCTGGGATTAGCAGCCTAAGACTGACTGAAAGGCAATTTTTATTTTTTTTGTCCCCAGGTTTTTCTCTCCTGGTTGACATAAACCTCTCCTGAAAATCCCTTTTCACCCTCAGAGCTCTGCATGTGGAATTTTTTGGGCCTCTCCAGTTCACATCAAAGAAATTTTTGGGGGATTTGATTTTCACCCCAGGAGCTGCTTGCTGTTAATTTGGATGCTAATTCCAACAAATCCAAATGCCTGATGGTTTTTCCTGCTGGAATTAAATTTTCCATCTAAATAAGAAAATTTACATTTGGTTTCTCTTCCTCACCCTTAGGAAAATCTGCACTGGGGGATTGCACAGGGACAGGATTGATGGATTTGGGAATTTTTGCAGTTTTTCCAGTTGGTTTAAAACCACAAAACTCCACCTTAAATGTTTTCCAGGCAGGAGAAATCCCAAAAGGGATGAAGGTATCCCTTGAAAAATAATTAAATATTATTAGTTAATTTAATAGTAGTTAATGTATTATTATTACATTGATTATAATTATATTAATAATATAATATAATATAATATAATATAATATAATATAATATAATATAATGTAATATAATATAATATAACATAATATAATATAATATAATATAATATAATATAATATAATATAATATAATATAATGTAATATAATATAATATAACATAATATAATATAATATAATATAATATAATATAATATAATATAATATAATATAACACAATATAATATAATATAACACAATATAATATAATATAATATAATATAATATAATACAATATAATATCATTTTTATAGTATTACTATTTATTTAATATTAGTGAATTTATTATTAGTTAATGTTAACATTATTAATTAAAGATTGACCATATAAAATTATTTTTATTTGTTTATTTATATATATAGAGTTAGTTTTATACACATTTAAAATATCTAGAAATATATCTAGTTAAATATCGACTTTAAAGGTGATTTTTAAATTTTGCAGGAAATTGTACTGTTGACAGATGGTCACAAATTTCCCAATTTTAAATTTAAAAATAAATGGATTTGTTTTCCAGGAATATCCAGGATAATCCAGCCAGGAATCCTGCAGCAGGATCTGCAGGAAAAATTGAAATCCATAAGAAAGAGGAATTAATGGGATGTGGGATGAGGAATCAGAGCTGCTCTCTTGGGGAAAAGATAATTTTTAAGGATTCATTATCCCAATGTTTTAGGAGGAATTTTTGATATTATTCCCAGATTCCCACATGATTCCCTCTATTTCTGGAATTTTCTCCCAGCTCCTGCTGCTCTGTGTTGTTTTATTCACTGATTTTATTTTAATTAATCCTGCTCCATTTTAATTTGTGTTTATCAGCTGAGACCAAATAGGCTTCTGAAATATTTAGGAATAAGTATTTAGGGATAAGTATCTATATATTCATTTTAACATTTTAAATATTGTAATGGTTAATAAATATTTAGATGGTAAAACAGATTTTGTGATAAATTTTATAAATTTATAAATGTCAAACTTGCATCCCCTGAGCTCCTCCATTAACCTGAAAGCAAAGCTATTCAGTCAGGGAACAAAAACATATGGAAATGGATATGGGAAAAAATTCTATTTGCAGGCAAAATTCTTATTAAAAACCACCCCAATTTGTAAAATCCTTTGTCTTTTTCCCTGTGTTTTTTCCAGCCTGGAATAATTTAAATTTATCCTAAAACTGGAGCAGGGCAATTTGGTTTATTGGGGGTTCCAATATGAACAAGCCCCAAAATCCCCAGGAATCAGGCAGTTCCCATCAGTCTTATCCTGCTGCATTATTTACCTTCTTTATGTACTAAAAATAATAAATAAATTAAAATAAAAATAATTTATTCTGTACCAAAAAGCTGCTTTTAATAATGAAATTATTTAAAACCAACACGGCTGTGACAAGTGAATTATTAATTCTGTCACTCTTCTGCCTCCTGAGCTGAAATCTTCTCCCTTGTAATGTTTGGAGGCCTTTGACTTTGCTAATTATGATTTTAAGTAATTAAAATAGAATTAGAGGCTGCTAATTCTGGGTCTTAAGGCAGAATAGGACTGGGGAGCACGGCCCCAGTTGGCCTTCCCTTAAATCCTCTTGTTGGCAAAACAAACAAATTAAAAAACAAAACAAATTCAAATTATCTCCACACGGAGGGGGCTGGATGCAGAATTTGGGATTTAAGGAGGGAAATGGAAATTTGGGAGGTTCTGCCAGGAAGGAGCTGAATCATTCAGGGAGTAAAAACTTCCTGGTGGAATTAATGGGAAATTTCATGGAGGTTTTGGGTTTTTCTTTGATTTGCTGTTGATATCTCAGCAAGGGAATCTTGGGATGGTTTGGGATGGAAACCCTTCAATCCCATCCCATTCCAGGAATTCCATGGGCAGGGACAGCTCCCACTGTCCCAGGCTGCTCCAATCCCACCCAGCCTGGCCTTGGGCACTGCCAGGGATGGAGCAGCCACAGCAAATCTGGCAATTCCATCCCAGCCAGGAATTCCCAATTCCCAATCTCCCACCCATCCCTGCCCTCTGGCACTGGCAGCCAAATTTAATATTTCCTTAATTTTTCCTGTCCTTTATTTCCATTTGTTCCAGGGCTGGACAATGATTCCAGGAAAAAATTTCTCCAATATCCAACCTGAACCTCCTCTGGTGTCATGAGCTCCACTTTTCCCCCCAGGTACCCCCAAGTCATTCCCTCCCAGTAAATTCCAGGTTTCTTCCCTGGAAGGGTCCTCAGGCATGGGAAGAGGTGGGAATTCCCATCCCTGAGGGATTTAAATCCCTGTGGATGTGGCACTTGGGGACATGGTGGCCCTGGCAGTGCTGGGAATGGCTGGACTCTGACCTCAGAGGGCTTTTCCAGCCTCACAATTCCATGATTCTGTAGAATTCCACATTTTTTTGCATCATGAAATTTTCCCTTCTGTTTTTAACCCCAGGGTTGTGACCTGCCCTACAACCCTTTCCTTAACACTGGGCATTCCAGTGAAATAAATATAAAAAATTGGAATTTTTTGCATTTTGAGGGTGAATTTTGGGATCCAGGTCAGAGCTGAGCCGTCCTCCAAACTGGGCTCATGAAAATCCCATCATTACTGACCCTGGAACAGGAATTGCTTCCAAAGGCAGCTGCTTTTAGCAGCCATTGGTAAAATTCCCAGGACTTTAAAGTTTTATTTTGGCTTTTCCAAGTGCAAATGTTCCTTTATCCCAACTTTCTGCTCTGAAAAAAAGCAATTATGGAGACGGGCTCCTTGAATAACCTGAGAGCTTGGGAAGTGCTAGGAAAAAGGGAAAAATGGGATTTTTAACAGGAAATATCTCTGGAAAGATGGAGCTGTGGGAAGACACCTGTGAGCCTCCAGCTTTGCCCAGGGATTTAGGGGATAAAGATCTCCCATTTTCCCAATCCTTCTCCAGGATCCCAGCTCTGGGATTGCTTCCCATCCTTGTTTGCTGCTCCATCCTCACCACACCCAGCCCCGCTGCTCTCCCCAATCCCTCCAGGAAAAAGGAATGGAGTAAGAGACAAAAATCAACTAAAAATTCACCAAAACCCTGCCAGGACACCACCTCTCCTGGATTTCCATGGTTCAGGCAGGAATTGTTTTCCTCACCAACCCCATGGCCCAGTCATGAGCTGCAAGCACAAAAATGTGTAAATCCAGAGCTAAAACCGAGAGCAAACCACACTTAATTAGCCTCAAATACTCAGCTTTTCCCTTGTTTTTTTATTTTTTCCCTGTGCATTTTAATGCACGTTGATCCTCTGGTAAATTGGAAATGTTAACCCTGGGTTGAAAATGGACTGTCAGGAAAAGCAAATTTGTGGAAACTGAAACTTCATGGAACGATGCCCTTTTGTTTTTATATTCTGTTGTTTGGGTAGGTAAAAAACAAATATGAGAAATTTCCTTTTTGGAGGTGGAATTTGGAGCAGATTCAGGGGAAATTTGAGGAGAGAAATGGTTTTAATGAGGCACTGGAGGAAAGTGAGGTCCAAGGTTGGTGGTGGTGGAGCCCAACGAGACCTTCACGGAATGCTGAGCTCTGGGCTGGCCCTGCTGGTGGCCCAGGTGACCTCCTGTGGTCCCTTCCAGCCTGGCAGGTGGCAGGGCAAGGGGGATGACTTGGAATTGAAGGAGAATTGGTTTAGATGGGATATTGGGAAGGAATTCCTGCTCAGGAGGTGGGAAGCCCTGAGATGGGAATCCCAGAGAAGCCGTGGCTGCCCCTGGACCCCTGGAAGTGTCCAAGGCCAGGTTGGAGCAGCCTGGGATAGTGGAAGGTGTGGATTCCAGAGCTGGAACTGGATGATCTTTAATGTTTTTTTCCATTCCAAACTATTTTAAATATTATTTTTTCATTATTTTCTTTAGGATGAGCAGGAGACACCTTATTATTCTGCACTTTCCCAGACCTCCATCCACCATTGCAGACCCTCGAACTGCCCTGGAGTGTTGAGCTGTGTTAAAAATATCCAATAAATTCTCCAGATCATCTTGGAATTCTGCCGAGCCACTGGAACACCAGGAACCTTCTCTGGGAGCCACCTGCCCCAGGTTGCAAGGCAAGATGAATTCTATCCCCATCTGTGTGGCAGCTGTCTTCTGTTCACTGGGCAGTTTTCCTTATCTCTTCCACACCCAGGGAGACACCTGCTGATAACAGCTCTGGAATATCAGCTGATAACAGCTCTGGAATGTCCCTGCATGGCTGATAAGAACTACAGCATCCCATTGGGAGCTGGGAGCCCAGAGGGAGGAGCCAAGCATTCCTACCTGGATAGAATCTGGAGATTCTGGAACACCAGCACGGCTCCTGCACTGCATTGCCCAGAGGAGCAGCAGCTGCCTCTGCTTGCCCTGGATCTGCAGAGGAGACTCCCCCCTTCTCCAGGATCCCTGCTCCAGCAGAACCAGCCCTGCCCCTGCAGGAGGGCTGAGCCACAATTCCAATGGCACTGCTGCCACCAGCCTGACCCACAGGGTGCCAGCCTGGGCTCTGGCTCTGCCACTGCTGCTTTGGGCACTGCATTGCTTATTTTATCCTTTCATTTTCTTCCCTATCAATGAACTGTTATTTCCTCTTTCCATATTTTTTGCCTGAGAGCCCCTTAATTTAAAATTTATATCAAAATTTATAGTAATTTGTGGTGGGGGGTGGGTTCATTTTCTCCATTTCAGGGCAGGCTCCTGCCTTCCTTAGCAGGCACCTGGCTTTCCAAACTGAGACACCACCCCAGGTTGTTTATCCCTCTTGGATCCAGCCAGCTGTTGGATTTGTCACCTGTGGATCTCAGCTCTCCCCAAGGTGAAAGATTTTTCTGGGTTTCTTCCCAGGACAAGCTCCTTCTTTTTGTTCATTTCCAATTCTATTTGATAACCACCAACAAAATAAATGCTGTTCAATCCTTAAAAAAAAATCACTCAATCCTTAAAAAAATGAATTTTTAAGCGTTTTTCCGAAGGAGGGAAAAAGTAGGGAAAGAAATATGATAGGGAAGACATTAAAACAAATGGCCAGCAATTACTGATTCACTTTTTATTCCAGCAATCACGATTCCAGAGGCTTTGAGCACGTTTTTAAATGGAATATCTAGCTCAGGAGATCTCTCCCAAATTTCCCCTGATTGCAGGCTGTGCTGGCGATGGATGATTCAGGATGGAAATGCCAATTTATTTTTTGTGGATCTGCAACCCATTGTTCAGGTTTGCTGCTAAACGAAGAGACCTGTGTGAGAGACTTGCTGCCTTTTTCTCATTTTTTAATTTTTTTTCCCCCTGCTTTTTAAAAAAAGATTGGATTATGGGGAGGTTACCAAAGGTTTCTGAGAGAAATGGGAGCTGTTGTTTCCAAAGTAAATAGTGGCAGCCCCTGGTGTGTCCTCACCTGCAGGGAGCTGTTTATGCACTTCACAGCTTTGTTATTTATTATTTTCACAGAACCCCAAGGCTTTTTGACCCAGGGTTAACATTTCCAATTTACCAGTGGATCAACATGCATTAAAATGCACAGGGAGAAAAAATACAAAAACAAGGAAAGAGCTGAGTATTTGAGGCTAATTAAGTGTGGTTTGCTCTCGGTTTTAGCTCTGGATTTTACACATTTTTGTGCTTGCAGCTCATGACTGAGCCATGTGCTGCCCTGGGGTGGGTGAGGAAAATAATTCCTGCCTGAACCATGGAAATCCAGGGGAGGTGGTGTCCTGGCAGGGTTTTGGTGAATTTTTAGTTGATTTTTGTCTCTTACTCCATTCCTTTTTCCTGGAGGGATTGGGGAGAGCAGCGGGGCTGGGCGTGGTGAGGATGGAGCAGCAAACAAGGATGGGAAGCAATCCCAGAGCTGGGATCCTGGAGAAGGATTGGGAAAATGGGAGATCTTTATCCCCTAAATCCCTGGGCAAAGCTGGAGGCTCACAGGTGTCTTCCCACAGCTCCATCTTTCCAGAGATATTTCCTGTTAAAAATCCCATTTTTCCCTTTTTCCTAGCACTTCCCAAGCTCTCAGGTTATTCAAGGAGCCTGTCTCCATAATTGCTTTTTTTCAGAGCAGAAAGTTGGGATAAAGGAACATTTGCACTTGGAAAAGCCAAAATAAAACTTTAAAGTCCTGGGAATTTTACCAATGGCTGCTAAAAGCAGCTGCCTTTGGAAGCAATTCCTGTTCCAGGGTCAGTAATGATGGGATTTTCATGAGCCCAGTTTGGAGGCCGGCTCAGCTCTGACCTGGATCCCAAAATTCACCCTCAAAGTGCACAAAATTCCATTGTTTTTTTAAATTTATTTCACTGGAATTCCCAGCATTAAGGAAAGGGTTGTAGGGCAGGTCACAACCGTGGGGTTAAAAACAGAAGGGAAAATTTCATGATGCAAAAAAATGTGGAATTCTACAGAATCATGGGATTGCTGAGGCTGGAAAAAGCCCTCTGAGATCAGAGTTTGACAACTCCCAGCACTGCCACCATGTCCCCAAGTGCCACATCCACAGGGATTTAAATCCCTCAGGGATGGGAATTCCCACCTCATCCCATGCCTGATGACCCTTCTGAGGAAGAAACCTGGAATTTACTGGGAGGGAATGTCAGATAACAGAATTCCAGGGTGGTTTGGGTTGGAAAGGATGTTAAATCCATCTCAAAACTCATCCATGGGCAGGGACACTTCCCACCATCCCAGTTTGCCCAGCAGGAAACCACTGGGATAAGCAGGAAATCACTGCTGGTCCATCCTGATGGATCCCTCGGGATGAGGAAAATCCCTTGGAATTGCTGAGGGAAGGAGGGGCAGGAATGGAGCTCCTGCCCCAAGGCAGAGCTCCTGAGCTTTGCTGGAGGCAACCAGAGGGGTGGGAGCTCTTCCCTGGCCTAAAAATGGGGATAGGGAGGCAGGAATTGGGAGGAGAAGTGAATCCATCCGACTGCAGCAGAGCTGTGGAATAATTAATGGATAATGTGCACTGACCTGGTTAGGGGCTGTTTACTGCACGGATGCATGGATTAACTCAGGGAGCTGCAGGGGGAAAGCCCAGAACAATTGGGAAGGGAAAATCAGGACTGGAAGAAAAAACTCCTGTCCTGATTAAAACTTGAAGCTCGTTAAGAGACAATGTCAGGACGAGCAAATGTGCAGGCACAGTTAATTTGGCAAGAGAGGGGAATATTACATAAGGAGAGGGAGCAGGGAATTCCAGCATTTCTTGTTCCACTGGGATTCTCCTGATGGAGCCACTGGCACAGAGCACCCTCTGCAAGAGGAGGGGTCACAGATAGACCTGTGCTCCCCTTGGTGGCTCTGCAAATATTTGCCAAATTTTTGTTTGGCTGGGGTTGATCCCCTGGGATGGCAAAACTGAGGGAAATTTCAGCTCACGAGGGGTAAAGAGCTGCAAGCTCCTGTTTGGGAGTGTTGGGAAAGGATAGGAAATGGGGTTTGGGAAGGAAATTCCACTTTAATTCAGGAGGAGAGGAGGGAAAATAAAAATAAAAATAAAAATAAAAATAAAAATAAAAATAAAAATAAAAAGGGTGGCACAGAGCACCCTCTGCAAGAGGAGGGGGGTCACAGACAGACCTTGACCTATGGTGGGGTAAAGAGCTGCAAGCTCCTGTTTGGGAGTGTTGGGAAAGGATAGGAAATGGGGTTGGGGAAGGAAATTCCACTTTAATTCAGGAGGAGAGGAGGGAAAATAAAAATAAAAATAAAAATAAAAATAAAAATAAAAATAAAAATAAAAATAAAAATAAAAATAAAAATAAAAAGGGTGGCACAGAGCACCCTCTGCAAGAGGAGGGGGGTCACAGACAGACCTTGGCCTGTGCTCACCTTGGTGGCTCTCCAAATATTTGCCAAATTTTTTTTTGGCTGGGGTTGATCCCCTGGGATGGCAAAACTGGCAGGATTTGGGAACAAATCTGGATGCACGAAAGGCTTGAGGGAAATTTCAGCTCACAAAGGGGTAAAGAGGTGAAAGCTCCTGTTTGGGAGTGTTGGGAAAGGATAGGAAATGGGGTTGGGGAAGGAAATTCCACTTTAATTCAGGAGGAGAGGAGGGAAAATAAAAATAAAAATAAAAATAAAATAAAAATAAAATAAAAAGGGTGGCACAGAGCACCCTCTGCAAGAGGAGGGGGGTCACAGACAGACCTTGACCTATGGTGGGGTAAAGAGGTGAAAGCTCCTGTTTGGGAGTGTTGGGAAAAGATAGGAAATGGGGCTGGGGAAGGAAATTCCACTTTAATTCAGAAGGAGAGGAGGGAAAATAAAAATAAAAATAAAAATAAAAATAAAAATAAAAATAAAAATAAAAATAAAAAGGGTGGCACAGAGCACCCTCTGCAAGAGGGGGGTCACAGACAGACCTTGACCTATGGTGGGGTAAAGAGCTGCAAGCTCCTGTTTGAGAGTGTTGGGAAAGGATAAGAAATGGGGTTTGGGAAGGAAATTCCACTTTAATTCAGGAGGAGAAGAGGGAAAATAAAAATAAAAAGGGTGGCACAGAGCACCCTCTGCAAGAGGGGGGTCACAGACAGACCTTGACCTGTGCTCACCTCGGTGGCTCTCCAAATATTTGCCAAATGTTTGGCTGGGGTTGATCCCCTGGGATGGCAAAACTGGCAGGATTTGGGAAAAATCTGCATGCACGAAAGTCTTGAGGGAAATTTCAGCTCACGAGGGGTAAAGAGGTGAAACCTCCTGTTTGGGAGTGTTGGGAAAGGATAGGAAATGGGGTTTGGGAAGGAAATTCCACTTTAATTCAGAAGGAGAGGAGGGAAAATAAAAATAAAAATAAAAATAAAAATAAAAATAAAAATAAAAATAAAAATAAAAATAAAAATAAAAATAAAAATAAAAATAAAAATAAAATAAAAAGGGTGGCACAGAGCACCCTCTGCAAGAGGAGGGGTCACAGACAGACCTGTGCTCACCTTGGTGGCTCTCCAAATATTTGCCAAATTTTTGTTTGGCTGGGGTTGATGCCCTGGGATGGCAAAACTGGCAGGATTTGGGAAAAATCTGCATGCACGAAAGGCTTGAGGGAAATTTCAGCTCACAAAGGGGTAAAGAGCTGCAAGCTCCTGTTTGGGAGTGTTGGGAAAGGATAGGAAATGGGGCTGGGGAAGGAAATTCCACTTTAATTCAGAAGGAGAGGAGGGAAAATAAAAATAAAATTGGATCATAAACAAGAGATTCAGGCATGAAAACTCAGATGTTGGTGGGAGCTGATGATGCAGGAGGAAGCTGCAGGGCCATAATTATGTGAGATCCCTAATTAGTGAGATGGGAGGGGCTGGGCAGGCCTGCAGGTGTCTGGGATGAGGAGGGGAAATCTTGGAGGGGAGGAAGGAAAATCTGCTCCTTGGAGGAGCTGGGAATTTCTGTGTCCTTGGAGTGCAGGTAGAGCCCGTGGGTGCTGGAAGGGGGAGGTGGGAATTAGATTTGGGAACAATAAGAGGTTTGGGAATGTTTCGTGGGTAAATCCCACGTGTTTCCATGAGAATGGGCTGTGGGGTTTGAGTCGGGGATTGTTGGGATGGGATGGGATGGGATGGATGGGATGGGATGGATGGAGAAGGGATGGGATGGGATGGGATGGGATGGGATGGGATGGGATGGGATGGGATGGGATGGGATGGGATGGATGGGATGGATGGGATGGGATGGGATGGATGGGATGGGATGGATGGGATGGGATGAATGGGATAGGGTGGGATGGGATGGGATGGATGGGCTGGGATCCATGGGATGGGATGGGATGGGATCCATGGGATGGGATCCATGGGATGGGATGGGATGGGATCCATGGGATGGGATGGGATGGGATGGATGGAGAAGGGATGGGATGGGATGGGATGGGAAGGGATGGGATGGGGTGGGATGGGGTGGGATGGGATGGGATGGGATGAATGGGATGGGATGGGATCCATGGGATGGGATGGGGATGGATGGGATGGGATGGGATGGGATGGGATCCATGGGATGGGATGGGATGGGATGGATGGGATGGGATGGGATGGATGGGATCCATGGGATGGGATGGGATGGGATGGATGGGATGGGATGGGAAGGGATGGGATGGGATGGGATGGGATGGGATGGGATGGGATGGGATGGGATCCATGGGATGGGATGGGATGGATGGGATGGGATGGGGTGGGATGGGATGGGATGGGATGGGATGGGATCCATGGGATGGGATGGGATGGGGATGGATGGGATGGATGGGATGGGATGGGATGGGATGGGATGGGATGGGATGGGAAGGGATGGGATGGGATGGGATGGGATCCATGGGATGGGATGGGGATGGGATGGGATGGGATGGGATGGATGGGATGGGATCCATGGGATGGGATGGGATCCATGGGATGGGATGGGGATGGATGGGATGGGGTGGGATGGGATGGATGGGATCCATGGGATGGGATGGATGGGATGGGATCCATGGGATGGGATGGATGGGATGGGATGGGATGGGATGGGATGGGATGGATGGGCTGGGATCCATGGGATGGGATGGGGTGGGATGGGATGGGATCCATGGGATGGGATGGGATGGGATGGGATCCATGGGATCCATGGGATGGAATGGATGGAATGGATGGGATGGGATGGCACTGCCTGGGAAGCAGCCGAAAGTGGCCTGAACACAAAAAATTCCTGAATCCGTAACTGTGGATCCCCTCCCACCTTCCTGCTCTCTCTGACCCCTGGAAGGAGGCTGGAGCCAGGTGGGGGCTGGTCCTTTCTCCCAGGAATCAGAAGGAACGGCCTCCTATGGACAGGGGAGCAGGACTGGGATGGTCTCAAAGGTCCCTTCCAACCCAAACCATTCCATGATCTGGAATTTGGGGGATCCACATCCCTCTGTACCAGGTTCTCCTGCTCCCACAAACGTGCAGGTGCTTGGGAATGAGGTGAGAGCCATGATATTTTCTGAAAAATCCCTTTGCCAGGATTTTTCTCCTGAGAAGCCTCAGAGGAAAAGAAAAACAAGAATGATCTGCTGCTGTGGAATGCAACAGGGGCATCTGTGATTGGTCTATATTGATTGTTTTTAATTAATGGCCAATCACAGTCCGGCTGGCTTGGACTCTCTGGTCAGTCACAAGATTCCATTATTATTTTCCAGGGATCAGTTCCCATCCAGTTGGAATTTAGCACAAATGGAACTTTAAAAATGTGGCCCAGGGATGACCTTTGTCTGCAGGAGAAATGTGACCTCTCTCCTTGAAATCAAAACTGTATGAAATAAGATTTTCACTTCCATGTTTTTCCCAAATTTTCCAGATTTACACCATCAAGGAATTGCTTATCCTGAAGACATAAAATATTTAAATTTCCTGACTGCACAGCCAGGAAATCCAGATGGAAATATAATTATAATTCTATTTTCCAGCGCTTAGCAGACCTGGAATTGAATCCAGTCCTGGAGCAGGCAATGAGAGTGAACAAAGCAGAATCCAGGTATTTCCCCTCCTCTCTTTTCAAAGGAATGATGTTCCTTGTCTCTTCTGTGTGCTCCATGGTGAGCTACAGAAGAATTCCAGAACTTTCCAGAATGGATTTTCCACTGGATTTCCCAGCTGGCAGAGCTGTGCTGACAGCAGTAATTCCATGAATTTTCATGGATAAATGGAAGCAGAGTCCTGCCAGCTGCTTTTGGTTGTTGCTTCCAGTTTTATTTTGCTCAGATATTCCAGAATCCAGATTTTTGATAGATCCACAGCACCACAGGACACAAATATTCCATGAGTGGAGATCCAAGGAGTTGGTGTCCATGTCTGAGGTGTGCCTAAATCATGGAATCATGGAATGTTTCGGGATGGAAGGGACACAAAGGTCATAAAACTCCACCCAAAGGTGATAAAAGGGACAATTTCCACTGCCCCAGGTTGCTCCAGCCTGGCCTTGGACACTCCCAGGGGCAGCCACAGCTGCTCTGGGAATTCCATCCCAGGGCTCCCCACCCTCCCAGCCAGGAATTCCCAATTCCCAATACCCAACCAAAACTCCTCTTTTTAAACTAAATAACTTTTGGGAGTGTTTATGCTGGAAAAGGATTTTCCAGCCCAAAAAGGCCATGCTAGGACAAGGAGCAGAATTCCTGCAGGGAATGCATGCAGCCAAAACAGCTACAAGAAGTAGGGATGGCTCAGTGTTGTGAAGAAAAATTCCCTTTTATAAAATATTCAGTTTTTCCCCATGTGGACAGTTTTTTACTGAGACATAGTTGATGGGAAAGGAAACGTGAGAAAATCCATCTGAGAAAGCAACAGCTGCCTGATTCTGGTTCCTTTGAGCAAGAAGTTGTTTTATAAATTATGTGATAACAGGAGGTAAAAAAGAAGCCACAAACATCTTGAGAAAGGTGGGACTGACTTTTATAGCTGACCAATGGTGAGCTCTGGTTTTGCAATATGTATGAGCCTCATTACTGTGATTATAAAAGTGTGCCTGGTAATCAATAAATCTGAGATTTTGTTGATCATCATCGGATGAGCAATGTCTCCTGTCTCCCTTGTCATCCCCATCCATCCCAGAGCCTTTTTCCTCCACTGCTCTTTCTTTACACAGCTCTGCATTCTGTCGGGATCATTTGTTTGTCAGAATGACCCCGAGAAGAATTCCAAAGTCTCTTTTCCCAGCCCGGTGCTTAAAGAAGGAGTCAGAGCTCTTCATCTCTCGGTCTTAGCGTTGTTTATTTTATCTTATCTATAAAATATTTTCTCCTGCCCTGCCGAGGTCAGCTCAGCAGGGCAGCCACAGGCACTCTGCCTGCCCCAGGGTGGTGTTATGTCTTTATAGTGCAAACTACCTGTGCAATATTTACAATTACTCCCCAATACCCATCACCTATGTTAGACAGTGAGCTTCTACTCTAAACCCATCTGTGAGTGCCAACATCACCACAGAAGATGGAGGCCAAGAAGAAGAAAGAAGAAGCACGAGGCATGCCCCGATTCCTCCATCTTGTCTCCATAACCCCCCTGTACAGGGATATAACCCCCCTGTACAGTAATCCTAAAATGCATATTCCACCCTGTGATAACTTCACTAATATTCTACTTAAACTCTTGTGGCTTGCTGATCTTCATACAAGGTTGGTGATTTGCTCCACGGGCCATAATCAAACCCACAGGGGCATTTTGGGCTCTGTGCCAGGGTCTCTGAGCCCCCTGGCAGGGTCTGGGCTGCTCAGGACAGACAGAGGGATGTCCTGAACCCGACACATTCCTTTGATTTTTTCCCCTCTATTTTTGAAGGAATTGTCTGACCAAAGGATTCGCTCCCACTCCGGTGCTCGGCCTCAGAGGGCAGCACTTGGATTCTGGGCACAGAAAAACCATTCCTGGCCATTTGTCAGGATCTGAAATGCATCCCTGACCCCTCTGGAAAAGCCACAAAAAGCCATCTGCTCATATTTGTGCTTTTTTTCCCCAGTTCAATCCCGGGTTTTGTGTCTTTATTCTGTTTTTTCAATGGAATCACAGCCTGGAAATGCTCGAGGCAGGGAAGAGGCAGCTCTGGGTGAAGCTTCCCTTGGAATTGTCCACAGGGGATTGAATTCATCAAGGAAAAAGGGGAAAATAATTGTGGGATCATTTCCTGCTGCTGCTGAGCCCAGGGAAGAATTGAAGCTCAGGAGATGCAATCCTGGCATGGAAAATGGACAAGGAAAAGGAGGAATTGTGGAATTTTTGTGGAATTTTATCAAGAAGATGGGGAGGCTCAGGCAAAGATTCCCAGAGCAGCTGTGGCTGCCCCTGGATCCCTGGAAGTGCCCAAAGCCAGGCTGGACATTGAGGCTTGGAGCAACATAAAATAATAAAAATATTATTTCATTTAAAATATTATTATTAATTTATTCATTATTTTATTATTATATTTTTATAATACTATTTAAAATCTTATTATTTAAAATATTTAATTTATTATCATAGTATTATTTTAATGATTACATTTTATTTAAATATGATTTAAAATTTTTATTTTAAAAATTATTTAAATATTACTTAAAATATTATTTAAAAGGAATTGGATGGGATTTAATTTCCCTTCCAACCCAAACCATTCCAGGATTCCCTGACTCACAGACACTGCTCAAAGTTCCTTTTCCTTTGCAAACTTCCTTTGCAGTAAAAAACGTGGAGTACAAATTTTTCCTCCCAGCTGAGCCTGATTTTTCCTGGTTTTCCTAAAAATTTGGGCAACTCTTCCTTCTGTTATGCTAAAGCAGAAAATTAAAAAAACTAAAAATCACAAGGGTTAAAGAGATTTTTGGGAGGTTTTTTTTTGTTTTCTTTATATTTTTTTGTTGATTTGTGATTTTTTTTTTTTTTAAACCAAGCTTAACTTAAACTCCTCCTGTAACAGATTTTTTGCTGTGATGTTCATCCTTCTGTGATGGCTCAAACTGCCTTAATTTCCCAGTTTACCATTCCCACTACGTTTGTGGAAGATTTTTATGAAAACGGATATAAAAAAAAAAAAAAATCCTTATTTGTACAAGCAACACTTTGCTGGGTGTGTTTTGGAGCATCCAGAGCATAAAAAAGGAATAATGCAGGAAATTGAAGCCACTCAGAAGTGCTAAAAGCTGCTTTTTTAGGGGCTGGATAAACACATTGAGATTTTTATGGGCAGCAAAATCATCTTTTTGGGACATTTGAGACTCCTCTGATGGTGGGAGCAGAAAGAGTCTCGTGAGTTTTTATTAGGACAAGATCAATCTGAAAAAATATTGCAAGTGAAGGGGATTTATCCACATTTTATCTGGAAGTTTCTTGGGCATAAAGGGATTGTCAGCCTCTCTTTTTAAATCCCCTCAAATGCAGGCAAATTTGTGCCTTTGGGGCAATAAAAATAAAATGTGGTAATGGATCCATCCATTTTTATGGACTTATTTACAGAGATGGGGTGAAAGCCTTTTTGTTACCTTTCATCAGGAAAAATGGGAGGCACTGGAAGCCTCAGACCATGGGGAGATTTGCAGGCAACTCCTTCAATTCCTGGGATTTTAAAAAGGTTTTTAGCTGGGAATGAGAGAGAGGAACCTTTTTGCTGGATGAGTCTCTTTCTCTGTTTTTAAAGAAAAGGAAATTTATCCCTTTATTCCCATTTCACACCTGCTGAGGCGGCAGGAGGGAGCTCTTTTTATCAATTTTCTGCATTTTATTTACTCCTTTCACCCAGATTTGTGTTTTATTCCAACATAAAGTGGGATCAATCCACGGGATGCTGTTGATATAAGGGAGTGACAACAGGGCTGATGGGGTTTATTCTGAAGGTCAAAGTGATTGTGGCTTTTCTGGTGCATTTCCAGCCAGGAAAAAGGGCCTGGTTGGCAAAATCCCACCTGGAATTATTTTCTGGATTCTGTGGGATGGGCAGGGACACCTCCCACTGTCCCAGGGTGCCCCAATGTCCAACCTGGGCACTGCCAGGGATCCAGGGGCAGCCACAGCTGCTCTGGCAATCCCAGCCCAGCCAGGAATTCCCAACTCCCAATCTCCCACCCATCCCTGCCCTCTGGCACTGGCAGCCATTCCCTGGCTCCTGTCCCTCCAGCCCTTGTCCCCAGTCCCTCTCCATGGGATCATTCCCATTCCCAGCTCCACAAATCTCCATCTCCCAACTCCCCTTCCCATTCCAGCTGAAATGAATCCCAAAATCCTCTCAAACTTTCCCCCATTCTGCCATTCCAGAACATCACCTCATTCCCACTTTTCTCAAGGGATTCTGGTAACATTTTCCACAATAATAAAAGATCAATGCAAGGACCTGGAGCAGAGGAAATTCCCAACCATTCCCAATCCATCAGCTCAGCTCAGGGATCACCAAATCACCCTCAAGCCTCCCCGTGTGAGTCCAGTGAGGAATTTCCAGGCAGAGAAAACACCCAAATTCCATTGGAATTCCTTTGGATCAGGACTTTGAGGACATCCAACAAGCCCAGAAAGGCTCAAATCCCATTCCATGGCAGGGACCCCTCCCACTGTCCCAGGGTGCCCCAATGTCCAGCCTGGCCTTGGGCACTGCCAGGGATCCAGGGGCAGCCACAGCTG
This sequence comes from Setophaga petechia, assembly GCA_024362935.1. Classification (NCBI taxonomy): domain Eukaryota; kingdom Metazoa; phylum Chordata; class Aves; order Passeriformes; family Parulidae; genus Setophaga; species Setophaga petechia. The sequence continues at coordinate 20,761 of JANCRA010000341.1, forward strand.
CTCTGGCAATCCCAGCCCAGCCAGGAATTCCCAATTCCCAATCTAACCCTACCCCCATTTCTATTTAAGGCCATTCCCCCTTTTCTATCACTCCACACTCCTGTAAAAATTCCCTCTCTGGGATCCAGGATTTACCCTCCAGCTCCATTTTCCCAATGAAAATACCTTTGAAGTGAACACTCCAAGGAAAGTTCCCCATTATAAACCATCCTCATTCCCCACACCAAAAACCTGTCAAAAGCCAAACTCAACCCCACCACAGCAGAAGAGAAACTTCTCTGTTTCAGATCTGCTTTTCTTTGAAATCTCATTTTCAACACAAGCAGCAAGCCGGGTTTTGTTTTCTCTCGCAGTGAAAACTCCTCGGTTTAGCGACAAGAAAATAACAATAATCTGATTTTCACCTCCCACAGGGACACCAACACAATTCAGGCCTGCAGAGAACACAGAGAAAAACTGAAGTCCTTGTTTTGTTTAAACCCAGCTGGGTCACAAACGGGGAGATTTTGTCTTCATCCTTTTGTTGGAGTTGTCACAAACCAGGAAAAAATTGCCAGGAAACAAAAGCTTTCAAGGTTTTCTGTGGGAGAAAACAGGAGTGAAACAAAAAAAATTACATTTTTTAGGCTGGTCTGATTGCAGGTTATTGGTGCTCCTGCTGTGCAGGAGGAAATTTGTGGTGGAGATTTTTGTGGAATGGGCTGCAGGGGAATTCAGCCCTGGATGAAATCAGCTCAGGATCACCCCAGGAGCAAAGGGAGCTGAGTGAGGCCTTGAATTCCCACTAGGACATCAAAAACTCCCTCAGAATTCCAGGATGGGATAGGCTTGGGGTGGAGATGTCCAATAATGGATCCAACATTTATCACCCAGGGAAATCTCTGGTCCCTGATGGATGCCAGGAGTTGATTTGACTCCTGATGTTTCCCATGTTTCCAATATCCAGGAGATTCCTCAGCTCCAACTGATGAGGAGTCACACAAAGAGAACTCGAAAATTGGGAATTCACATGGAATACTGGGGAGAACAGCCCATTTCCATAATCCCCTTTAGTTTTATGCTGAGGTGTGAGGTAAAAATCGGGAAAAAACAACAATTAGGGTCAAATCTCCAGGAAAAACATGGATAAATCCTTGGGATGTGAATGATCCTGTGCTCTCTGCCTCACAATGAGCTTCACCCAAACTAATGAAGCATTTTAATCTAAAATATTTCAATCCACTTCTTTCCTTTGGTTTGGAATTCCTGACTAAAAACTTCAGGAATGCATTTCTGTCTCCTCACTGGAATCCTTCAGGAATGCATTTCTGTCTCCTCACTGGAATTCTTCAGGAATGCATTTCTGTCTCCTCACTGGAATCCTTCAGGAATGCATTTCTGTCTCCTCACTGGAATTCTTCAGGAATGCATTTCTGTCTCCTCACTGGAATCCTCTGGGAAGCACAGAGCTGCCATGGAGGCTGGGTGGGGTTAAATGGCACCGGAATGGCTGGAGAAGAAGATGGGAATCAGCCCATTCCAAGGCTCCTTGTTCCATTCCAAAGGTTCTTTATCCCCTTCCAAAGGTTCTTTATCCAATTCCAAAGGTTCTTTATCCAATTCCAAAGGCTCCTTGTTCCATTCCAAAAGCTCCTTACTCTGTTTGAAACGCTCCTTATCTCATTCCAAGGGTTCCTTGTCCCACTCCTAAACTCCTTACCCCATTCCAAAGGCTCCTTTTCCCATTCCACAGGCTCCTTGCTCCATTCCAAAGGCTCCTTGTCCCATTCCAAAGGTTCCTTGTTCCATTCCAAAGGCTTCTTATTGCATTCCAAAGGCTCCTTTTCCCATTCCAAAAGCTCCTTGTTTCATTCCAAGGGCTCCTTACTCCATTACTCCATTCCAAAGCATCTTTATCCCATTCCGAAAGCTCCTTGTTCCATTCCAAGGGCTCCTTGTCCCACTCCAAAGACTCCTTATCCCATTCCAAAGGCTCCTTTTCCCATTCCACAGGCTCCTTCCTCCATTCCAAAGGCTTCTTACTCCATTACTCCATTCCAAGGGCTCCTTTTCCCATTCCAAAGTCTCCATGTTCCATTCCAAAAGCGCCTTACTCCATTCCAAAGCCTCTTTATCCCATTCCAAAGGCTTCTTGTTCCATTCCAAAGGCTCCTTCTACCACTCCTAAGACTCCTTACCCCATTCCAAAGCCTCTCTATCCCATTCCAAAGGCTCCTTATTGCATTCCAAAGGTTCCTTGTTCCATTCCAAAGACTCTTTACTCCATTATCCCAATTCCAAAGGCTCCTTATCCCATTCCAAAAGTTCGTTACTCCATTCCAAAGGCTCCTTTTCACATTCCAAAGACTCCTTACTCCATTACTTTGTTCCAAAGCCTCTTTATCCCATTCCAAAAGCTTCTTTTCCCATTCCAAAGGTTCCTTATCCCTTTCCAAAGGCTCCCTTTACCATTCCGAAAGCTCCTTGTCCCACTCCTAAGACTCCTTATCCCATTCCAAAACCTCTTTATCCCATTCCAAAGGCTCCTTGTTCTATTCCAAAGGCTCCTTACTCCGTTCCAAAGGCTCCTTATCCCATTCCAAAAGTTCCTTATCCCATTCCAAAGCCTCTTTATCCCATTCCAAAGGCTCCTTCCTCCATTCCGAAGGCTCCTTGTTCCATTCCATTGGCTCCTTACTCCATTACTCCATTCCAAGGGCTCCTTATCCCATTCCAAAGCCTCCTTATCCCATTCCAAAGCCTCCTTATCCCATTCCAAAGCCTCCTTATCCCATTCCAAATGCTCCTTATTCCATTCCAAAGGCTCCTTATCCCGTTCCAAAGGCTCCTTATTCCATTCCAAAGGCTTCTTATTGCATTCCAAATGCTCCTTGTCCCATTACAAAGGCTCCTTGTTCCATTCCAAAGGATCCTTCTCCCATTCCACAGGCTCCTTACCCCATTCCAAAGCCTCTTTATCCCATTCCAAAGGCTCCTTATTGCATTCCAAAGGCTCCTTATCCCATCCAAAGCCTCTTTATCCCATTCCAAATGCTTCTTACCCTATTCCAAATGCTCCTTATCCCATTCCAAAGACTCCTTATCCCATTCCAAAGGCTCCTTATCCCATTCCAAAAGTTCCTTATCCCATTCTAAAGGCTCCATTTCACATTCCAAAGGCTCCTTATCCCATTCCAAAAGCTCCTTATCCCATTCCAAAGGCTCCTTGTTCCATTCCAAAGGCTCCTTATCCCATTGCTCCATTCTTAAGCCTCTTTATCCCATTCCAAAGGCTCCTTGTTCCATTCCAAAGGCTTCTTACTCCATTACTCCATTCCAAGGGCTCCTTATCCCATTCCAAAGCCTCTTTATCCCATTCCAAAGGCTCCTTATTGCATTCCAAAGGCTCCTTATCCCATCCAAAGCCTCTTTATCCCATTCCAAATGCTTCTTACCCTATTCCAAATGCTCCTTATTCCATTCCAATGACTCCTTACTCCGTTCCAAAGTCTCCTTATCCCATTCCAAAGACTCCTTATCCCATTCCAAAGGCTCCTTTTCACATTCCAAAGGCTCCTTATCCCATTCCAAGGGCTCCTTATCCCATTCCAAAGACTCCTTATCCCATTCCAAATGCTCCATTTCACATTCCAAAAGCTCCTTACCCCATTCCAAAGCCTCCTTACCCCATTCCAGACTCCTTACCCCATTCCAAAGGCTCCTTATCCCATTCCAAAGGCTCCTTATCCCATTCTAAAGGCTCCTTATCCCATTCCAAAGGCTCCTTATCCCATTCCAAATGCTCCTTACCCGATTCCAAAGGCTCCTTATTCCATTCCAAAGGCTCCTTATTCCATTCCAAAGGCTCCATTTCACATTCCAAAGGCTCCTTATCCCATTCCAAAGGCTCCTTATCCCATTCCAAAGGCTCCTTATCCCATTCCAAAGGCTCCCAGCACCAGGATAAAGAAGCAAAGATGGGGATGAATTATTCAGCCTGCCCAGAGGGTTATTGGATAACTGACTGCAGGTTATTGAGTGGGGGTGTCTAGGTTTAGAGTAAATTTGGAAAAAAATTCTTCAAAGTAGCTCTAGTGAGAAAAACAGATTTAATCGGCTCTTCTCCTCTTCAACTGGTCCGGGAGGAAAACAGTACTTTTTTGGAGAAAGGTGGAAAAAAACTGTTTATTAAACAATAAAACTAAAACAATATTAAACAATGAGAGAAAACTCTTTCTTCGGGTTGCAGTTCACTCAGTTTCTGATCAGTCTTTCTAGTGCTGGAATTGTCGCAGGCCAGGCCCGGCCTGGTGGGCTAGAAATGTGAGCTGCCGGTGTTTCTTTGAGTGTTCAATCTAGAGCAGGTTTCAAAAGGTCTAAAGAAAAAGGGAAAAAAAGAGAAAAAAAACAGTCCAGGGAACTTCTTTGCTTTAGCTAGCTGAAAACTAACTAAAAAGCTAAGAAGTGCTCTGTCCGTCGTTTTCTGCAGACAACCACCGCCGGCCCGCAGAAGGAATGTGGGGGAGTGACAGGAGTATCTGGAGGGAAAAAAAAACCTGCATTTTCTCTCTTCTTTCACTGTCTGCAATAAGTCTTAAAGGCGCAAATTTACTATTTGGCACAAACAGAACAAGACGATTGGGGATAAAAGCATCATGCAGTCAACTTAGGACATTTTACTTCTTATCTTCATATCGTCTGCTTATTACTAAAACTAATATAAATTCTAACTCTATAAATACATGCATTATACATTCATTATACAGCTATATACAGACAATGGCAATAGCATTCAGCAAACAGTGATATTTACACATAGGTTTTATCTAACAATCAAATTTTTTTGAGGTACACATCGTGTTCTTCTATCTTTTTGCATTATCTACTATGTGCAACTTGGTCTCTGAGCAAAAACAACTTTACGAATGGGTTTGTCAGTATTCGAGGCAGAGTTAATTTAAACTGTCTTTTTTAACAAACTTTTGACATGTACTACTGGGACTTTGTCTTCATCTACTCTATGTAAAGGCTCAGACTGGGCAGGGTCTATTTGGTTAGTAGAGCTTCGGGTGTTAACTAACTAGGTGGCTTTTGCCAGATGCTGCTCCTAGTTTTTGAAAGTTCTTTTACTTAATGCTTTTAATGTGGTTTTTAACAGTCTGTTGTACTTCTCCACTTTGCCTGCAGCTGGTGCATGGTAGGGGATATGGTATACTCACTCAATGCCATGTTCCCTAGCCCAGGTGTTGATAAGGCTGTTCTTGAAATGAGTCTTATTGTTTGACTCAATTTTCTTAGGGGTACTATGTCTCTACAGAACTTGCTTTTCAAGGCTTAGGATGGTGTTCCGGGCCGTAGCATGAGGCACAGGGTAGGTTTCTAGCTATCTTGTGGTGGCTTTTACTATTGTCAGCACATAGTGCTTGCTTTGGCGTGTCTGGGGCAGGGTGATGTAGTCAATCTGCCAGGCCTCTTTATACTTGTACTTGGACTACTGTCTACTGTACTACAGGGGCTTCACTCGCTTGGCTTGCTTGATGGCAGCACACGTCTCACAGTCATGGATAACTTGAGAAATACTGTCTATGGTTAGATCTACTCTTCGGTCTCGTGCTTACTTATAGGTGGCATTCTTGCTTTGATGCTCTGAGGCATCATGGGCTTATCGAGCTAGGAATAACTCTTTTTTATGTTCTTAATCTAAATCTATCTTTGACACTTTTATTTTTGCAGCCTGGTCTACTTGCTCATTGTTTTGGTGCTCTTCATTAGCTCTACTTTTGGGAACATGGGCATCTACATGGCGGACTTTTACAGGCAGTTTCTTTACTTTGTTAGCAATGTCTTTCTACTCTTCAGCAGCTTAAATTGGTTTTCTTCTACGCTGCTAGTTAGTTTTTTTCTACTTCTCTAGCTATCTCTACAGAGCATTGGTTACTATCTATGAATCAGTGTAGAGGTAGAGCTTTGGCCACTTCTCTCTCTCAGCAATGTCTAGGGCTAGTTGAACGGTTTTGAGTTCAGCAAGTTGGCTTGATCTACTTTTTTCTTCAGTGGCTTCTGCGACTTGTCGTGTGGGGTTCTATACAGCTGCTTTCCACTTCCGGTTCATTCTTACAATGCGGTAAGAACTATCAGTAAAGAGAGCGTATTTTGTATTTTCTGCTGGCAGTTGGTTGTATGGTGGAGCTTCTTCAGCTTGTGTCACTTCTTGTTCTTCTTCATCAGCGAGACTAAAGTTTTCACTTTCTGGCTAGTTTGTAATTATTTCTAGAATCTCAGGGCGATTCAGTTTTCTAATACGGGCGCGCTGTGTGATAACAGCAATCCATTTGCTCCATGTAGCACTGGTGGCATGGTGTGTAGAGGGAACTTTCGCTTTGAACATCCACCCCAGTACTGGTAATCGAGGTGCTAGGAGGAGTTGTGCTTCAGTTTTTATTACTTCTGAGGCAGCTTGGATTTCTTCATAGGCAGCTAAGATTTCTTTCTCTGTAGGAGTATAGTTGGCTTCAGACCTTTTGTAGCTTCGACTCTAAAATTTTAGTGGTCGGCCTCGAGTCTCCCCAGGCACTTTCTGCCAAAGGCTCCAGGACAAGCTATGGTTTCTGGCTGCAGAGTAGAGCACGTTCTTTACTTCTGGTCTTGTCCTGACTGGGCCAAGGGCTACTGCATGAGTAATTTCTTGCTTGATCTGTGCAAAGGCTTGTTGCTGCTCAGGGCCCCAGTGGAAAGTGTTCTTCTTACGGGTGACTAGATAGAGAGGGCTCACAATCTGACTGTATTCAGGAATATGCATCCTCCAAAAACTTATGGCGCTTAGGAAAGCTTGTGTTTCTTTCTTACTGGATGGTGGAGACATTGCTGTGATCTTGTTGATGACATCGGTGGGAATCTGACGCTGTCTATCTTGCTACTTTACTCTTAGAAACTGGATCTCTTGGGCAGGTCCCTTGACTTTGCTCTTCTTGATGGCGAAGTCAGCTTTTAGGAGAATCTGGATGATTTTCTCTTTTTTCTCGAACACTTTTGCTGCTGTCTTCTTTTACACAATGATGTCATTAATATATTGCAAATGTTCTGGAGCTTCACCCTTTTCCAGTGCAGCCTGGATCAGTCCATGGCAGATGGTGGGGCTGTGTTTCTACTCCTGGGGCAGTCGGTTCTAGGTGTACTGCACGCTTTTCTAGGTGAAAGCAAACTGAGGCTTGCATTCTGCTGCCAGAGGAATGGAGAAAAATGCATTAGCAATGTCTATAGTGGCGTACTACTTTGCTGCTTTGGACTCCAGCTCGTACTGGAGTTCCAGCATGTCCGGCACAGCAGCGCTCAGTGGTGGGGTCACTTTATTCAATGCACGATAGTCTACTGTCAGTCTTTATTCTTCTTCAGATTTACGCACAGGCTAAATTGGGCTGTTGAAGGGTGAGTGGGTCTTGCTAACTACTCTTTGGCTCTCCAGCTCACGGATCATTTTGTGGATGGGGATCACAGCATCTCGATTCGTTCCGTACTGTCGGCGGTGCACTGTTGAGGTGGCAATTGGCACTTGTTGCTCTTCTACTTTCAGGAGTCTTACTGCAGATGGGTTTTCTGACAGTCCAGGCAAACTGTTCAACTGCTTGATACTTTCTGTTTTTACAGCAGCTATTCTAAATGCTTATCTGAGTCTTTTTGGGTCTTTGAAATACTTACTTCGAAGGTAGTCTATGCTCAAAATACATGGGGCTTCTGGGCTAGTCACGATAGGATGTTTTTTCCACTCATTCCCAGTCAAGCTTACATCAGCTTCTACTAAAGTGAAATCTTGGGATCTTCTTGTCACACTAGCAATGGAGACAGACTCTGTCTTCACATGTCTCGACGGAATTAATGTACATTGCGCACCTGTATCAACCAAAGCTTTATACTCTTGTGGTTCCGATGTGCCAGGCTAACGAATCTACACAGACTAGAAAACACGATTTTCCCTGGCCTCTACCTGGCTAGAGGCAGGGCCTCTCTAAGCCTGGTTATCCTTCTTTCCCTGGGGATATGTCTTGGATGTTCTTTCAAGGGGATCGGACACGTCATCATTATCATATCTGGTAGTTCGGCTATGGGCAACTGGAGCTGCTTTCTTTTTGGTGGCTTCTTTCAATTCACGCACTCGTCGTGCCAGAACAGCAGTAGGTTTTCCATCTTACTTCCTTATGTTTTCTCTACAATCACGCAGGTAGAACTACAACTCATTTCGTGGGGTGTACCGTCTCTCACTACTTGGGAAACGTCTGCCTTGGATACCAGAACTTCTAATCTGTACTGCTGATACTTGGAGAAGGTCTTCTTTAATCTCTTGTCGGAGCTTCTTATGATTCTCTTCTATCTTATCTTCTAATTCTTGCAGACGTGTTTGTACTGCTGAGATTCTGGCATGTGTTGGGCCATGCACAGCATCTGCATATGCTCGGAGCTTCTTTGACATATCTAGCACAGTCTTTTCTTTCTCATCTCTCTTCATTATGGCTAAGGCAGAAGCATATTCATGTGGCTTAAGTCGCACAAGTTTTCGCCACATCACAGGCGTGCATGGTACAAGGTCTGGGTTCTTAGTTGTCTTGTCATCTGAGAAGATAATCTCTGCCACTGCTATTTCTTTCAGGCGTTGGATTCTTTGCTCTATGGTCTTCTACTGAGTTTGTTGCATATAAAGATCATCTGCACACAGGTATCTTTGTGCAACACTATCCAAGACCCGTGACCAGAGGCTGCGTGGATTAGCCCCCCTCATCACTTCTTGGTCGATGACAGGATCCTGTGACAGGGACTCCAAATGCCTCGCTTCAGTGCCATCTAGAATTGTAGCTTCGCCTGCAGCATCCCAGAGACGGACTAACCAACTAATTATGGATTCATCAGGTCGTTGGGTGTAATCTTTCCGTAGGCCACGAAGGTCCTTCAGGGAAAAGGTCTCAGTATTTGCGTCTGATCTTGCACCTGCTGCTTTGACTCCTGATTTTATGTCAGGAGGCATTGAGGTTCCTTCTCTTGTATCACCATCATCATCGTCATCATCCACTAGTCGATTAGTTTTTTCTGTGCGTTTCTCACTTCTAGTACTAGTAGCAACAGCCATGGGTTTAGATGCTGGCTTAGGCTCACTGTCTGGTTTGGCTGCGGGCTTCGAGTCTGGGCTGTTGGCTACAGCTTGAGTGACTGGGCTAGCTGATTTATCTCCCTGCCCCCCTGCCTCTGTTTGCTGCCCTACAGTATCTAGCAGTGTGCGATAAGCATAGGCCAGGGCCTAGCTTATTGCAATAAGCTTCTTTTTCTTAGAATCGTCATGGCACTTCTCTTTTAGGTATTTCCTTACTTCAGCTGGGTTCTGAATTTGTTTTCGTGGAAAATCCCAGTCTACAGGATCAGAAAATTCTTTCAGGGTTTGGCCTATATTTTCCCATTCTCTACATCACTCAGGATTTTTCACACCTGCATCTGATTCTGGGTCAGGGGTCTCACTAGCTCTTCTGGATATCTCAGCCCTCACTCTAGAGAGGCTACAGACAACATAGAGGAAGCCTACTAGATTAAATGCCAGAAAGATGGTTTCTTTAACATTCAGGGGAAACTGAACATTCTCAAAAAGTGACATCACAGACCCAGAGGAGAAGAAGGAAAAGAAAGGCTGGAAAGCTATATTCTCGGCTCCTCCTGTACCAGACTGAGTGTAATTACTAGACTGAGTGTAATTACTAATAAATTCCCAAAATGTACTACTGGAATTGGGATGCAGGGCAGGATGAAGGAACTATAAACTATACATGTTGTAAACAGACGCCAGTATCTTTGTAAACGCTTTATAAATCATCGTCACCAAGGCCAGCACAACAGCTATTCCAATCCGTACCCCTGTACCGCAAAAATTACGTGTTATGGACCATATTCCTAGTGACAAGAAAGGCATTGAAATCTCAAAAAGATCTTGAGCCCAGAGTCACACGAAGGCTTTCACCTCCAAGGACATTATGGATCCAAACAGCATGTCTACTAACTGCTTTAACAACCACAAACACATAATTAATAGAGCTTTTTTCCACATTCTCCAGCCCCACGTCTGGGCGCCAATTATGTATTTGTCTAGGTTTAGAGTAAATTTGGAAAAAAATTCTTCAAAGTAGCTCTAGTGAGAAAAACAGATCTAATCGGCCCCTCCCCCCCTCAACTGGTCCGGGAGGAAAACAGTACTTCTTTGGAGAAAGGTGGAAAAAAACTGTTTATTAAACAATAAAACTAAAACAATATCAAACAATGAGAGAAAACTCCTTCCTCGGGTTGCAGCTCACTCAGTCTCTGATCAGTCTTTCTAGTGCTGGAATTGTCGCAGGCCAGGCCCGGCCCGGTGGGCCAGAAATGTGAGCTGCCGGTGCTTCCTTGAGTGTTCAATCCAGAGCAGGTTTCAAAAGGTCTAAAGAAAAAGGGAAAAAAAGAGAAAAAAAACAGTCCAGGGAACTTCTTTGCTTTAGCTAGCTGAAAACTAACTAAAAAGCCAAGAAGTGCTCTGTCCGTCGTCCTCTGCAGACAACTACCGCCGGCCCGCAGAAGGAATGTGGGGGAGTGACAGGAGTATCTGGAGGAAAAAAAAAAACCTGCATTTTCTCTCTTCTTTCACTGTCTGCAATAAGTCTTAAAGGCGCAAATTTACTATTTGGCACAAACAGAACAAGACGATTGGGGATAAAAGCATCATGCAGCCAACCCAGGACAGGGGGAAAAGCAGGAATTGCAATAATTGTAATTTATCTTCAGGGAGAGGCTGAGTTCTGGGTTTAGGAGCATTAAATCAGCTCGTTTGTGAATAATCTTGCCTTGGTTTGAGGTTTGGGGGGAATTTCCTTTCAGATCCACAAGCAGGATTCTTAAGCTGGTCCAAGATTCTCCTTTGCACCATTTTTTGGGATAATAAATTACAAAATCCTCATTCCTGGAGGGATTCAAAATACCCCTGGATGTGGCACTTGGGGCAGTGGTGGCCTTGGAATGCTGGGAATGGTTGGGCTCAGAAGCTTTTCCAACCTTAATAATTCCATGGTTTGTATTTCCCAAGTCCTAACGTTGGGGGGAAAAAAATGGTAGACCTTGAAATTATTTTATTTTAAAGTTAAATTCTAATAATGGGATTTTAATAATAACTCAAAACTTGTTCCTGGCTGGGCTGGGATTGCCAGAGCAGCTGTGGCTGCCCCTGGATCCCTGGCAGTGCCCAAGGCCAGGCTGGACATTGGGGCACCCTGGGACAGTGGGAGGTGTCCCTGCCATGGAATGGGATTTGAGCCTTTCTGGGCTTGTTGGATGTCCTCAAAGTCCTGATCCAAAGGAATTCCAATGGAATTTGGGTGTTTTCTCTGCCTGGAAATTCCTCACTGGACTCACACGGGGAGGCTTGAGGGTGATTTGGTGATCCCTGAGCTGAGCTGATGGATTGGGAATGGTTGGGAATTTCCTCTGCTCCAGGTCCTTGCATTGATCTTTTATTATTGTGGCAAATGTTACCAGAATCCTTTGAGGAAAGTGGGAATGAGGTGATGTTCTGGAATGGCAGAATGGGGGAAAGTTTGAGAGGACTCTGGGATTCATTTCAGCTGGAATGGGAAGGGGAGTTGGGAGATGGAGATTTGTGGAGCTGGGAATGGGAATGATCCCATGGAGAGGGGCTGGGGCCAAGGGATGGAGGGACAGGAGCCAGGGAATGGCTGCCAGTGCCAGAGGGCAGGGATGGGTGGGAGATTGGGAATTGGGAATTCCTGGCTGGGCTGGAATTGCCAGAGCAGCTGTGGCTGCCCCTGGATCCCTGGCAGTGCCCAAGGCCAGGCTGGACACTGGGGCACCCTGGGACAGTGGGAGGTGTCCCTGCCATGGCAGGGGTGGGATGGGATTTGGTGGGATTTAGATTCCCTTCCAACCCAAATGTTCTGGAATTCTGGGAAGTTTTTCCTGAGGTCCAACTCCCAGCCCTGCAGGATGCTCAGGGGTTTTAGTGATGGACATTTCTCCAAATCCCCAATTTTGGGAACAGGAGCAGCTCCATGTGTTTGTGTCCCACCCTGGGGGACAACCCCTTGCTGAAAGCTCATGAGGAGGAAGAGAAGAAAATCAGAAGAGGGACCTCCAGAGGAGACCCAGGAGTTGATTCCTTTTCTTGTGAAATCCAAGGAAAAGGGAGAAGTGTCTGGGTGAGACAATTCCTTCCTTTCATGCACGATAGAAACACCAGGAGCTTTTTCTGTCAGCTCCTCCCCCGTGCTCCCCCACAAATTCCAAATGAATAAGATAATGAGGGCCATTAAAAGAATTTTTATCCAGGATAATAAATGAATAAAACAATTGAACATCTCCAGGATTAATCCTGGAGATTAATCCAAAATAACCCAAAAGGTGTCCCCCTTCCCAAGGATGCCTTTAAGGATCCACAGCTGCCCTTGGAAAATCCCAGCTCAATTGGATTCTCTGGAAAAGCATCACATCCCTGAAATATTGGAGTTATTTCAAGAAATGCAGGGACACATTCCCTGCTCTGTGTCCTACTTTATGTGGCATTAGTGGCTTGGTCACCTCGTGCTCCATGAATAATGGAAATGTGGGTTTTGCAATGTCTGCAGGAATAAAACCTTGGGAAATGTGGATTCTGCAATGTCTACAGGAATAAAAACTTGGGAAATGTGAATTCTGCAGTGTTTACAGGAATAGAAGCTTGGGAAATGTGGATTCTGCAATGTTTACAGGAATAAAAGCTTGGGAAATGTGGATTCTGCAGTGTCTACAGGAAAAAAAGCTTGGGAAATGTGGATTCTGCAGTGTCTACAGGAATAAAAGCTTGGGAAACGTGGATTATGCAATGTCTACAGGAATAAAAGCTTGGGAAACGTGGATTATGCAATGTCTACAGGAATAAAAACCTGGGAAATGTGAATTCTTCAATGTTTACAGGAATAAAAGCTTGGGAAATGTGAATTCTGCAGTGTTTACAGGAATAAAAGCTTGGGAAATGTGGATTCTGCAGTGTTTACAGGAATAAAAGCTTGGGAAATGTGGATTCTGCAATGTTTACAGGAATAAAAGCTTGGGAAATGTGGATTCTGCAGTGTCTACAGGAATAAAAGCTTGGGAAATGTGGATTCTGCAATGTCTACAGGAATAAAAGCTTGGGAAATGTGGATTCTGCAATGTCTACAGGAATAAAAGCTTGGGAAATGTGGATTGTGCAGTGTCTACAGGAATAAAAGCTTGGGAAATGTGGATTCTGCAGTGTTCACAGGAATAAAATCTCAGGAAATGTGGATTCTGCAGTGTTCACAGGAATAAAAGCACAGCATTAATTTGGGCTGTTTGTCCCCCTGTGGGAAGCTCCCACAGCCATTGGCTCTTCCCAGGGATGCTCTGGAGCCTGGCATGACCTGCATGTTGAAAATGGATTTTCCCAGATGGAATAAGCATTTCCTTGCTTTTTTAAAATTCTGTTTACAAGTGATTTAGGTGATGCAGAGAGGGACCTGAGCTGATTCCATGGATTTTGGCAGCTGGCTGGGGCTCAGACACAGGGAATGGAGCTGCCCAAATCCACAACGTGGGCTGGAAGTTCTTTTTCCAAGAATTCCTGGGGTTTGGGAAAAAGGAATGTGAGCAGCAGGTGGAGGGAAGGGATTCTCCCCCTCTGCTCTGCTCTGCTCTGCTCTGGTGGGATCCCACCTGGAGTGCTGGGGACAGGTGTGGTGTCCCCAATAAAAGAAGGACATGGAGGAGGTCAGGGAGCTGATAAAGGGACTGGAACAGCTCCCCTGTGGGAAAAGGTTGGAGAGCTGGGAATGTCTGGGAATCTGAAATGCAGAAATGCAATTTGAAATCTGAATTTCAATTGCAATTTGAAATCTGAAATTCTGAAATCTGAAATGCAATGTGGGAATCTGTGTGGGAATCTGAAATGCAGGGAACTCTCAGAGCTTTGGGCCTGTGAGCCAAAGCTCAGAATTAAACCCAGGGTTTGATCTGAGGCCTTGGGAAAGGCCCCCAAACTCAGGTGCTAGAAGTGGAAATGTGGATTTACAGTTTAAAGCAGAGACTGGTTAAGGAAATGAAAGTTTAGAGTTTTAGATTCTCCCCCTCTGCTCTGCTCTGGTGGGATCCCACCTGGAGTGCTGGGGACAGGTGTGGTGTCCCCAATGAAAGAAGGACATGGAGGAGGTCATGGAGCTGATAAAGGGACTGGAACAGCTCCCCTGTGGAAAAAGGCTGGAGAGCTGGGAATGTGTGGGAATCTGAAGTGCAGGGAACTCTCAGAGCTTTGGGCCTGTGAGCCAAAGCTCAGAATTAAACCCAGGGTTTGATCTGAGACCTTGGGAAAGGCCCCCAAACTCAGGTGCTAGAAGTGGAAATGTGGATTTATAGTTTAAAGCAGAGACAGGTTAAGCCAAGAAGAGGAAAGTTGAGAGTTTTAGAGGTTAAGATATAGAAATAAAAGTAGTTCCAGAGGTGAACAAGGAGTTTAGAATGCAGCACTGTGGGTTTGTGTGCCATGACATGATTGGCTAAGAAAGATCACACTGTAACATGGGTCTGTAAAATGAAATATTTAAGGATTGGGTTAAAAGCATAAATATCCCTGTTGGTGGTGTTTTATTATCAATAAATCCTTAAAAAGTCTTGTAACTGAGGCTCTTGTGACCTTCTGAGCCATGCAATGAAGATGTGAGCTGAACTCACCCTTCCTGTTTATGCAGAAGATAAGAAAAATAAATCTCATCATCAAAAACAACTCAGAGGTCCCATCTCAAATTCCTCACAGGAATGTTCAGCCTGGAGAGGAGAAGGTTGTGTGGAGATCTCCAAACACCTTCCAGGGAGCTGGAGAGGGACTGTTCATCAGGAGGACACAGGCAATGGGTTCCAACTGAAAAAGCAGAAATTTAGGTTGGATATTGGGAAGGAATTTCTGGCTGGGAGGGTGGGGAGGTCCTGGAATAGAATTCCCAGAGGAGCTGTGGATCCTGGAAGTGTCCAAGGCTGGGTTGGATGAGGCTTGGAGCAGCCTGGGACAGTGGAAGGTGTCCCTGCCCATGGAAAAATTTGATGTTTAAAATCCCTTCCATCCCAAACCATTCCACGATTCTCCTGAGCCAGGATGACTCCAGGATTATTTCCCCCTGAGGAAATGGTTTCTACACTGCACGTGGATATAGGAGCCTAAAATCAGCCTAAATCCTCGTGCAGCCCCAGCTCAGATCTGGCCTGGAGTGTGATTTACTAATTAATTAGTAATTAAACACTTCCAATAGGTGCCTCCCCTCTGTGGCTTGAAAACTGCCTGACCTTGCTGCTCTCTCTGGCTGGCTCTGCTTTAGGGCAGCAAAATCTTTGATTTGCTCCCGAAGATGTGGAAAATATCCCCAAAATGCTGCACTTTGCTAAGAGGCTGCCAAGCACCACCTCCCTGGGAGTGAAAAGCTGAATTATTCCAGAAACTGCTGCCTTGGAACCCACTCCAGAGCCTCATTAATTAACAACAAAAGCTGGAAATAACTCGAGCCCCTGAGGATTTTTTTTTTCCCCAAACAAGCGTCCATGTTCAGCTCTTAATTCCTCTGGAAATGAATAACAGGACAAGAAACTTCAGAAAATAACAGGACAACAAAATTTTGGGTTAATTCTTCTGGAAATGAATAACAGGACAAGAAACTTCAGAAAATAACAGGACAACAAAAAGTTTGGGTTTATCCTGTTGCCAGTGCATCCAGCTGGGTTTATTCCATGGTAACAAATGGACCAAAATTGGAGAAATTGGAGTGGGGAACAGGAATTGTTGTCATGGTTGGGTGTTGGGAGCCTCCTTAATTCTCAAATCCAGTTCTGGGTTTGATGTTTTGTTTGCTCACACAACCCCTGCATCCCTGTGAGCATCCAGGGATGGCAGAGCATGGGAAACATGGGAAGAAGGGCTTGGATTTGACTCCAGCTGGGATGTGGAGACTTCAGGGAAGTGCTGCAGGGAATAACCACGGATGGATGAACTCCTGAGGGAAAGGGCACAGCAGAATTCCCTGCCCTAGGTCACAGGAGCTCCAAGGGCTGATCCCAGCAGGGAGGATTCCATGGATTGAAGTGATGTGGGGTCATGGAGAAGGGTTTGGAGGCTCTTGGTGGGTTTGTGTGAGGCAACAACTTCAGCTGCTCAGCCAGTGACAGGAATAAAATCAGGGAGCTGCAGGAGTGAATCCAGAGGAATCCATGGAGCTGCTCTGGAGCCAGGCTGGGAGAGCTGGGAATGCTCCCCTGGAGAGGAGAAGGCTCCAGGGAGAGCTCAGAGCCCCTGGCAGGGCCTGAAGGGACAGAAGTTGCTGTTGGTGCCATCCAGGTTCAGGAATTGATCAAATCCTCACATTTTAGGGGGGAAAAAAAGGCAGGGGTTTAATTAAACCCACAGGATTTAGGAGCTGTTCCACAGGAAAGAGCTGAAAAGCAGGAAGGATGGGCACTGGGAGAGCTGGAAAGGAGGGAATTGGATCCAAGGATGAGGCAATTCCAGGAATTCTGGGCAGGAGTTACATCCCAGGAGCCAAAATTGTTCAAAAATGCACCTCTGCTATGGAAACAGGATAATTGGGAATGTTCATCTGGAGAGAGGGATCCAGGGAGAGCTGAGGGTGCCTGAAGGGGCTCCAGGAGAGCTGGAGAGGGACTGGGGACAAGGGATGGAGGGACAGGAGCCAGGGAATGGCTGCCAGTGCCAGAGGGCAGGGATGGGTGGGAGATTGGGAATTGGGAATTCCTGGCTGGGCTGGAATTGCCAGAGCAGCTGTGGCTGCCCCTGGATTATAATAAATATATATATATATATATAATATATAAATAATAAATATTAATAAATAATAAATATATATATTTATATAAATAATAAATAAATAAATCCAGTGCCCAATAATAAATAAATAAATCCAGTGCCCAAGGCCAGGCTGGATGGGGTTTGGGGACAGGGGGAGGTGTCCCTGCCATGGAATGGGATGGGATTTAAATTCCCTTCCAAACCAAATCATTCCAGGATTCCCTGAACCTTTCCCAACCCAGTCTCTGGGAGCTGTAATTAATTTTTAATTTCTATTTTTGAAAATTTAAATATATTCAAATTAAGACTCACAAGCACCTCAGGAAAGCAGAATTCTGTTGAATTCTTGGAAAACAAAAATGTTTCCACCAAGGAGGACCAGAGCAAGCCAAAGCTGCTGAGCCACTGGGAGACTGGAGCCATCATTTTTTGGGAGCTGCTGGATATTGATATTTATAAAATTTATATTTATATTTAAATTTCTTTTTAATTTTTTTGTTTGTTTTTTGTCATAAAGAACTGTTATTCCTACTCCCATATCTTTTGAAATTAAGGGGTTCTCAGGCAAAGATATGGGAGAAGGAATAACAGGTCTTTATGACAAAAAACAAACAAACAAATAAATATATAAAATATAATTAATATAACTATATATATAAATATAAATTTAAAAATTTAAAAATTTAAAACCCCCAGCAGCCCCTGAGGATGCAGAGGTGCTGCACTGGTGGCACTGGGGCAGGCTGGGAGCAGCTCATTATTACAAAAATCTGCTTGGAGCAGTTCTTTATTACAAAAAAAGCCCCAAAAAAATTAAAATTAAAAATTTTAATTTTTAATTACAAATTTTAAAATTTAAAATTAAAAATTAAAATTTAAAAATCTAAAACCCCCAGCAGCCCCTGAGGATGCAGAGGTGCTGCACTGGTGGCACTGGGGCAGGCTGGGAGCAGCTCTTTATTACAAAAATCTGCTTGGAGCAGTTCTTTATTACAAAAAACAAACAAAAAAATTAAAATTAAAAATTTTAATTTTTAATTAAAAATTTTAAAATTTAAAAATTAAAATTTAAAATTAAAAAATTTAAAACCCCCAGCAGCCCCTGAGGATGCAGAGGTGCTGCACTGGTGGCACTGGGGCAGGCTGGGAGCAGCTCTTTATTACAAAAATCTGCTTGGAGCAGTTCTTTATTACAAAAAACAAACAAGAAAATTAAAATTAAAAATTTTAATTTTTAATTAAAAATTAAAAATTTTTAATTTTTAATTCTGAGGATGCAGAGGTGCTGCGCTGGTGGCACTGGGGCAGGCTGGGAGCAGCTGCTGCTGCAGGAGGATGGATGAGGGAATTTTGGGAAGCAGCACAGGGCATTCCATGGGAAATATCCGCTCATCCTCAACCAGGGCAGGTGTTCTGGTCATGTCCTGACAGGAGAATTTGGATCAATTTGCTCCCACCACGCTGGACATCCCCACATCAATCACTGCAGGGTGGTGTGCCCGGGCACGGCCTCGCTGGCAGCACTTAATGAGTTTCCTGTGCTAATTAATCATGTTTATCAAACATAATTGCCCTTTGCACTCTGCCTCTGTCAAACTTCCTTTCCCCAGTGTTTTTTGAATAATTCTCGTGGCTCAGGACGCTGCTGGGTGAGTTTGAGGTGCACAGGAAGCTGTGCAGGTAAGAGCTGCTCACCTGGGGAGCTTTAGCAATAAACCTTTGTTTTAGGTGTTTTAATCAACAATAATTTCCCTTTTTCTGCTCTGATCGAAGTCTGCCTGCAGCTCTTGCCTGCTTTTCTGAGGGGAAATGATTCTTATTCCTCTGGAAGTTTCAAATCTGGGGCTGCTGCAGCTGCTCCAGCTCAGGGGGAAGGTTTTAACCACCAGAATCCTCCTGAATACAGGGAATGGGGTCCTGGAAAAGGGATATTTTCATCTCTGGGAATGCAGCCCCAGCTCAGAGCTGTGCCTGAACTCTGGTTGGAAATTAGTGTGCAATAAATAATAAAGTGTGCAATAAAACTGGGATATAAAGAGCTTGAGTGGTGAGTGTGGAGGGTGGGAAGTGATGGAGATTCCAGAGGTACCAGAGGGAGCTCCAGAGGCAGAGGGGGCAATGGGATGGAAATAATCCCAGAATTCCAGGATGGTCAGGCTGGAAGGGACAACAAATAATCTTTCCAGAGATGGAAATAATCCCAGAATTCCAGGATGGTCAGGCTGGAAGGGACAACAGTGGGGCGTGTGGTCCTTGCTCCAGCACAGGATTGTGTCCAGACCCCTCTGGAATATCCTCAGGGAGGAGACTCTGCAAGAAAATTAATCAATAGCTATAAATTTATTTGTTGATTGATTACCCCCATTGGTAACAGTGAATATCTGATTTTTAGTTTGAATTTATTCATGTCAGATTTCTGAATTTCTTTAAAATTTAGGAAGAAGCATTTTTAATTGTATTTTTGTTAAATTCCTGGTGCTTTTGGACACGATCAAGTCAAGGAATATGAATCAGAGAATCATGGAATGGTTTGGGTTGGATGAGACCTTAAAGATGCTTCAGTTCCAATCCCCTCCCTAAACTGCTCAAATTTTCCTCTGAAAGAAAAATTTCCAGGATCATGATCTGTGCTTTTACTGAAACCAAACCCACTCCCAGGACTGGAGCATTTATCTCTTAAAATGCCATGATCTGTGCCTGAATAAGGCAAAAATAGAGAATTTTGATGAAGTCAGCATCTTAAACAATACAAAAATATTCCCAGACTGGAATGAGAAGCAGGATAATGTTTCATGTGGATATCCAACCTGACATCCTCTATTTACACTGACTCTCAGCAGCTCTGCCTGCGTGGAGCTCAATAAATTCTGATTAAAATGGAGCTGTATTTTGGAAAATCAGCCTCTCACCTGCCTGGGAGAGCTGCAGAATTCTCCTATCTTCCTGTTTGGATGTTTTCCCATCAAAAATGGGAATGTTTCTCCCTATTTCAGTTTTTCTGAGTTTTTCCAGCTCTGAATTTCTTGGCCAGGAGACAAAAGCCTGCTTTGCCTGCTGGATGTCTGCAGAGTGAGGTGGGGATGATGGAGGCACAGAAAAAAGTTGAGGAATTTGTCATTGGAGTTGGGATTGGCACAAAAGAAGGGATTAATCCCAATTTACAGGAGAAATCAGAGCCACCCCTGCCATGGCAGGGACACCTCCCACTGTCCCAGGGTGCCCCAATGTCCAGCCTGGCCTTGGGCACTGCCAGGGATCCAGGGGCAGCCACAGCTGCTCTGGCAATTCCATTCCAGGGCCTCCCCACCCTCAGCCAGGAATTTCTTCCCAATATTGTCACCGTCATATTTTCTGGAAAAATCCCTTCCCCAGGATTTCTTCTCCTGGGAAGCTGAGAAGCCTCAGAGAAAAATGAAAACAAGAATTATCTGATTGCTTCTCCTGTGTTTTGCTGCTTTGGAATGTGGCTTGGACATTGTTTACCAACAGGTGATTGTTTGATTGGTTTCATGTGAATTGTTTTAATTTAATGATCAATCACAGCCAGCTGTGTCAGGACCCTGGAAGAGAGAGTCAGGAGTTTTCATTATTGTTCTTGTTAAGCCTTCTGTCTGTATCCTTTCTATATAATATAATATAATATAATATAATATAATGTAATGTAATGTAATGTAATGTAATGTAATATAATATAATATAATATATATAATATAATATAATATATATAATATAGTATAGTATAATATAATATAATATAATATAATATAATATAATATAATATAATATAGTATAATATAATATAATATAATATAATATAATATAATATAATATAATATAAATAATATAATGTAATGTAATGTAATATAATGTAACATAACATAACGTAACGTAATGTAACGCAATATAATATAATATAATATAATATAATATAGTATAATATAATATAATATAATATAATATAATATAATATAATATAAATAATATAATGTAATGTAATGTAATATAATGTAACATAACATAACGTAACGTAATGTAACGCAATATAATATAATATAATATAATATAATATAATATAATATAATATAATATAATATAATATAATATAATATAATATAATATAATATATCAGCCTTCTAAGAACACGGAGTCAGATTCTCAATTCCTCCTCCATCTGAGGAACTCAGAAAATACCACACAATATCCCACCTAAATTTCCCCATGTGCTGTCACTCCAGTTCCTGAGGACTTGTCCCTCTCTGGTTCCCTGTAGCCACCTCATGTCCTGGATGGTGCTGAGGGGTCTCCACAAAACCTTCTCCTCTCCAGGCTGAGCATTCCCTGCTCTCCCAGCCTTTCTCCATGGGGAAGGTGCTCCAGTCCCTCCAGCAGCCTCGTGGACTCCTCTGGATTTGCTCCAACAATTCCATGTCCTTTTGTTGGGGACACCACACCTGCCCATGGTATTCCAGGTGGGATCTCATGGCAGCAGAGGAGAGGGGCAGAATCAAACTCATCCAGGTCCTTCTCCTTGCCTGCCTCTTTAGCCACATGTTGTCGGTGGTCACAGGGGTTTTTTAGAGGATGGAAGAGACAGGATCTTGATTCCATGATCAGAAGACTTGATTTATTATATTATTATATATATATTATATCATAATATAATATATATATAATATATTATAATAATATATATATATATATATATATATATTATTATTATAATATATTATATATATATTATATTATGATATAACATTATAATATTATATATTATATATATATTATATTATGATATAACATTATAACTATACTACATAGAGATAGAAAGGAAAGAGGCTTTTTCAGAAGCTGGCTAAGCTAAGAAGAGAGATAGAAAGAATGAATAACAAAGGTCTGTGTGTCTGCAGAGAGGACAGCAGCTCCACCATGAGTGGTCAGTAGATCCAAACACCTACAGGGGACCAACCACGGGTGGACCTGTTGCATTCCACAGCAGCAGATAATAATTGTTCACATTTGTTACTGAGCTTCTCAGCTCTGGCAGGAAAAGTCCTACAGAAAGGATTTTTCACAAAGGATGTCTGCAACACCATGAAGGATCAAGGAGGATGGAGGAGTGTGAGACTCTGTCTGAAGTTTCTCTCATCTGCCTCATGATTGTTGTTGGGGACCACTGAAGAAAAGTCTGAAGTTTCTGGCCCTGCAGGAGAAAGTTTCTTGCCAAGGCCCCGAGACCTGAGTGTTAGTGTTCAAAAACACATAATCACATAGCCATTATATGGGGTAAAATAGATATTATATCTATTTTAATGAAGAGCTCTGGGAATTGGGGTATTACAACCCAAATCTAATTCTGACCATACATTCGAGGTGAAGGTGTTTTATACTCTATCCTTACATACCTTTCATGTTAATTATTAAACTTACATTGTTCTGTTGTATACATAGATTTCAGCTAAACATAGCCCCCGTTGAATTTCCAACTTACTTTCTCATGATTCTTCTTATGGTTATATAATAATTATACTTAATTACTAAACAATCATCACATCTAACAATTATATCATTTATCAGTATGATAAATGCAGGTGCAGTGATCTGTGAAAACACAAAGCATTTTAGAGTTCTATCTTTAACATTTTCAGGGCTCCACTATCATGAGCGCAGTGCTGAGCTGTTGTTCACAGGTGTGTTTGCTGCATGCTACACTGAACCCGATGAAAGGAGGAAGGGGGCACCTTGCATTTATGGAACAAGAGCCCTGGAAGTTTTCCCTCCTCTCAGCTTGGTTGGACTTCTGAGTTTTGGGTGGTCCCCACAGAAGATCCCTCACTTGTCTTACAACCGCCGTGACAGACGGACTGAGATGGAAGGAGCCTCTCCATCAAAGACCAAAACATGAAACCCTTATGTGAGAAGGCCCCTCTCATAATTTCCAAGGACTGAGACTGAGACCCCCAACCCGGGGAGATGTGTGAGGGAGGCAAGCTTGTGGACAGTTTTTTATTGAGACATAGTCCATGGGAAAAGAGACGTGAGAAAATCCATCTGAGAAAGCAACAGCTGCCTGATTCAAGGACACAGTTCCTTTGAGCAAGAAGCTGTTCAAGAAAATCTGTGATAACAGGAGGTAAAAAAGAAGCCACAAACATCCTGAGAAAGGTGGGACTGACTTTTTATAGCTGACCAATAGTGAGCTCTAGTTTTGCAATATATATGAGCCTTATTACTGTGATTATAAAAGTGTGCCTGTTAATCAATAAATCTGAGACTTGTCGGTCATCAGAGGATGAGCAGGTCTCCCGTCCACCTCGTCACAAGCTGACCAAAGCAGGATGGATGTTGCAGGTGTGAGCAGTGGACCAAGGAGACAATGGCTCTGACCCACTGCTGAACATGGACTGTGGGTACCCTTCCCTAAATACCATTTTCCCCCAGAAAATACAACAGGTTACTTTGGATTCAGTTTCAAATTTTACTCCTTCTCCCATCAAAAAAGAGCTTAATAGGAGTTCAGATGAACTGCAGCCCTGAGATCTCCCCAGACATGACCTGGTGAACTCCATTGGCTGGACATCAAAGGACTTCTCTGTTTCTATGTTTGGTAGCTATTCACCTTCCTTTCTCTTCCTCCTTCTTCTCCTTAATTTTCCTTTTTTCCCCCCAGTTCCTCCCCAATGTATTTTGCTGTGGTTATTCAATAAAGGTGCATTTGTTTTGATTATCACAGCAAACCCCCCTGTGCTGTGCTGGTTTTTTGCACCCTGAGATCAAATCCAAGAACCATCACGAAACCCTTTTGTAAGGACAGATCATGACAAGGAGCAATTGCCACCAAACCCCAGCAGGAATTCCTGCCTGGGTTGGGAGCTGTGGCAGCCAAGGTTTGTCCTTCCCACAGGGGCCCTGGTCACACCGTGGTCCTGGGGAAGGGAGCTCTTTGACTCCCTGGACCTGGCCATTCCTGATCGTTCCCATTCTGCCAGGCCCTCATTTTTTTTCAAGGAATGCTTGGGGAAAGTCACCCTTGGAATATTGGGAGTTCCCATTGGAACGATCCAATCTTGGAATATTGGGAGTTCCCATTGGAACGATCCAATATTCCACCCTTGGAATATTGGATCCTTCCCATTCTGCCAGGCCCTCATTTTTTTTCAAGGAATGCTTGGGGAAAGTCACCCTTGGAATATTGGGAGTCTGACTCCAGCTCCAAGAGCCCTGATGGGCTCTATTCTTCTTTAATAAGAATTTCTGGTGATGCTTCACCAGCTCTTCCACAGCTCTGACACGGTGCCTCAGGCAGGACGGATTACAGGGCTCCCCTTTCCAAGAGGGAATTGCGCTGGGAATGCTGATGAGTCAGCAGAGATCCCACTTCATCATCATCCTGATGCCTGAAACTCCAACCTTGAACTCCCTCAGCCTCTCTTTCTCCACGAGCCAGGGTACAGGATGCTGCTGCTGCCTCCTGGAAGGGCTGACACCTAATCCTTCATGGAAAATCAGATTTAATAAATTCACAGCCGTGTGAAGCTCCGGATCCTTCACATAATCACACGGAACCTCCAGGGATGAGCAGCACCTTTTATACACTCCTTTCCCTGAGAGCTGTGAGTTCATCCCAAATAAATCTTGGGAGAAAGTTTCATTTTTCATCCACGGGGTCGATGCTCGGCTCGCAGGGAGTGGATCCATCTGTTTATTTTCCTCATTCCTTTGCAGGATGGATGGAGCACAAGGCTGGGAAAGGGATGCTGTTATTTCCTCTTATCTCAGCCTGTGATTTTTGGAGTAGGCTGACACAAGGTTTAATAAATATTCTCTTAAAAGGGAAGTGAAATGTTCTCTGGAAAGCTTCAGGTTTTGAATGGAGGAAAGAAAAAATCCAGGGGAAAATCCAGGATATTTCTGATTTCGAGGGTGGCTTTGTTACAAGAGATGGGATGGCCGTTCCTGGATTAAAATACCAGGAATGGGTTTGGAGCCCAATGCAAATTATTGACAGAAAGAATGATTGATTTAATTCCTAAATTATCATTGGCATTCCAGGGATAAAAAGCAGGGATAAGACTGGAGTTCACCCCTTTACCATGGAAAAAAACAATTTAATAAACACCAGGAAACTTATTAAGTTGTTCCAATAAATCCCAAGATTCCATTCCTGAGGTAAAGCTGTTTTTTGCTGCCCTGACACATTCCAATTCCCTTTGTGTTATGGAATCCCAGAATATTTGGGGTCTTAAATCCCATCCCATCCCACCCTTGCCATGGGCAAGGACACCTCCCACTATCCCAGGGTGCTCCAAGTCTTGTCCAGCCCAAACCACCCTGGGATTCTGGGATTCTGTGCTCTGAGAACCTGGAAAACACAAGTGTGGTCCTGGGAATTTGTGTGGAAACATCTCCCTTGGCAGAAGGAATTGGGAATCCATCCTGGCCCATCTTCCAGGAATCCCATTCCCAAAATTTGGTTCCTGGGATGGAGGAACCTGTGCCTGAGGGTGTCTCTGTGCAGGTGAGTGTGTCCTGAGGGCTGCCCTGGCAGGGAATTTGTGCCTCAGGTTTGAGCTTTTCTATTTTTCACATTCTGTGCTGCTTTAGTGTGAGGGTCTGGGCTCCATACCAGGGGATGGTTCTGATGAGGTGCAGTTCTGAGCTCTCTGCACAGAGCAAGGAGACAAAACAATTCCTGCTCCAGCTGGGCACCAAGGACAAATGATCCAAATCTCAGCCCAAGAGCACAAACCCCGTGGGCTGGAGAGAGAAAAACAAGCAGGGTGGGACTGCCTGGGCTAAAGCTGGGCTGGGACAATGAACTGCAAGATGCAAATGGAGCAGAACTGATCCCAGGGACAGACCCCGTGCCCGCTCGTGCATTTTGGGGCCATGTCCTGGGTTGGCTGTATGATGTTTTTATCCCCAATTGTCTTGTTCTGTTTGTGCTAAATAGTAAGTTTTGCACCTTTAAGACTTATTGCAGACAGTGAAGGGGGAGAGAAAATGCAGGGTTTTTTTTTCCTCCAGATACTCCTGTCACTCCCCCACATTCCTTCTCCTGGCCGGCGGTTGTTGTCTGCAGACAGACGATGGACAGAGCGCTTCTTTTGCTTTTGAGTTAGTTTTCAGCTAGCTGAGGCAAAGAAGTTCCCTGGACTGTGGTTTTTTTTTCCTTTTTCTTTGGACCTTTTGAAACCTGCTCTGGACTGAACACCCAGGGCAGCACGGGCAGCTCACATCTCTGGCCCACCGGGCCAGGCCCGGCCTGCGACAGTCCCAGCACTGGAGGGACTGATCAGAGACAGTGAGCTGCAACCCGGGGAGGGGGTTTTCTCAGTTTGTCATTTTTTTTAGAGTGACAAAGGGTCTCATTGTTTGATATTGTTTTAGTTTTATTGTTTAATAAACAGGTTTTTCCCACCTTTCTCCAAGGAGGTATTGTTTTCCTCCCGGACCAGTTGAGGGGGGAGGGGCCGGTTGGATCTGTTTTCTCACTGGAGCTCCTTTGGGGAATTTTTTCCCCAAATTTACTCTAAACCTGGACAGGCCATTTTGGTTCATCTTGGGTGCAGCCCTGGCTGGGCTCTGGTGCTGCCCAAGGTGGATCCATGGAGGAGATGCTTTGAATCAATCCCTGCTTTATTCTGGAACTCCAGCCAGCCTCTGCTCTAGGGCAGCCTGCACAAGCAATGCCCACATTCCTTGCCTTTGGTGCTGGGTGGTCCCACAAACTCCGGCCAGTTCTGATCCTGAGCTTTGTCCATTATAATTCCCAGCTCCCTGTGCCTTGTGTTGCCAAGGTGATGGATTTGAAAAGGCCAAATCCGTGCTCGCTTTTCAAAGGCTGAGTTGTTCTTTTTGATCTGCAAACCAGGGGCAGCCACAGATCCGGGCCTGCCTTTTGTGCTCCCTTGTTTTGTCTCCGTGTCACAACCAGAATGATCTTTGCAGCTGAATTCCTTGGGATAAAAACTCAGCATGGGATCTTGTCAGGGAGATGCTGAAGTCACTTTGGAACTGCTGAGGTAGTTGTGTGAAAAGACATTTAAATACCAAGCCTGTGAATTCCTTGATATTTTCAAATTCGTGGACAGAATGATGGGTTGGGATGACTCCTGAAGATTTTCCTGTGCTGGTATCCATGGGCACCCTCTGGAAAGGCCATGGGACACAAACAATAGCTCTGGATCTTGTAATTTATTGGGAGAATTCCATTTGGGACCGGCAGGAGAACAAAAATGCAATTATTGCATCTCTAACCTGACTCAGGACCTGGCACAAGGAAGGACTCGTGGATTCCTGGTTTTTCCTCCTGCTGGGATTGAAATTGGCTCACAGCTTCTTCCTTGGCCTTTTTGTTGACTCCTGAAGTTAAAGCTTTTAATCCTGAGCTCGGGAGGAAAACTCCTGACTCAGCTCTCCCACCCCAGGGACCAGGCAAGCTCTTGCACAGCACAGGGAGGGAATTCGAGTTTATCTCCCCCAAATTCTGCAGGAATACAATAACCCCGACACCTGGAGCTGGGATTTTGCAGATATTTATGCCAAACACATTTCACCTCCACACAGCACAAGTGATGCTCAGAATTAAGCAGACTAATTCTGTTTTTATGGTGCTCTTTGACTCCCTGGGCCTGGCCATTCCTGATCGTTCCCATTCTGCCAGGCCCTCATTTTTTTTCAAGGAATGCTTGATTATTTTGGGGGTCCTGGAAGAAAGATTTCTTTTTTTTTTTTTTTTTTTTTTCTGCAGAATTTGGGTCCTTTGGGAATCATCCAAATTTTTTATTTTCAGCAGAGACCACTTTTATTTACTTACAACCTTTTCCATTACCTGCTAGGAGCTGAAACAGGATGGAATTTCAGCAATTTAACAAAATCTGACACTTCCAGCTCCCAGTTGTGCCCCAAACTGTGGAAAACATTGGGAATTCATCTTTCCCTACTCCACAATGGGAAAAACATGAATTAAATACCTTTATTCTGCACAGTTCTGGGCTGAGCTGATGCACCTGGACAGCTCCTGCAGGGAGCTGATGGATCATGACTGGGACACTTAATTAATTAATAATAAAATTAATTCTTGTCTCCTAACCTGGAGCAGAAGCTTGGAATCATTCTGGAAGTGCCAGCAATGTGATTAATGCCCATCTGTGTGGGGCAGATGTTGCTGAGATCCAGCCTGTTGGAAAATGGATGTTTCCTGGAATATCCTGAGCAGGAAGGGACTCCCAAGGATGGGGGAGTCCAACTCCTGACATCTTCACGCTGTGCTGGCACCAAATTGTTGGCACCTGATGCCATCCCTGCACATCTTCTCAGGAAGCTCCAGGAAAAAACCCCAAAATCCTCCAAACCCCTCCCCAAACACCCCCAAATCCCTCCTGATCATCACCAAAACCCCCATAGCCCCCCAAATCTCCCTCACCTTGATGTTGTGAATTCTGAATGACCTTAAAATCCCCCAAATCCTCCCAAACCCTCTCAAAACATCCCCAAATCCCCCCAAATATTCCTCACCTTGATGTTGTGAATTCTGATGACCCCAAATCCCCTCAAACCCCCCTAAAACATCCCCAAATCCCCCCAAATCTCCCTCACCCTGATGTTGTGAATTCTCATGACCCCAAATTCCCCCCAAACCCTCTCAAAACATCCCCAAATCTCCCCAAATATTCCTCACCTTGATGTTGTGAATTCTGAATGACCCCAAATCCCCTCAAACCCCCCTAAAACATCCCCGAATTCCCCAAATCTCCCTCATCTTGATGTTGTGAATTCTCATGATCCCAAAATCGCCCCAAATCCCCCCAAACCCTCTCAAAACATCCCCAAATCCCCCCAAATCTCCCTCACCCTGATGTTGTGAATTCTCATGATCCCAAAATCCCCTCAAACCCCCCCTAAAACGTCCCCAAACCCCCAAATCTCCCTCACCTTGATGTTGTGAATTCTGATGACCCCAAATCCCCTCAAACCCCCCTAAAACATCCCCGAATCCCCCAAATCTCCCTCACCCTGATGTTGTGAATTCTCATGACCCCAAAATCCCCCCAAATCCCCCCAACCCCTCTCAAAACATCCCCAAATCCCCCCAAATATTCCTCACCTTGGTTGTTGTGAATTCTGAATGACCCTAAAATCCCCTCAAAACATCCCCAAATTCCCCCAAATCTCCCTCACCCTCACATTCTGCATTCTGATAGCCCCAAAATCTCCCCAAAATCCCTCTCCAAAACCCCCCCAGAGAAGATGGGGAGACACTGGAAGATGTTGGTGCTGGTTCTGGCTCAGGGAACCTTGGCTGCTCCTGGAATTCTGTGGGCATCTGCTGGGCCCTGGCCTGGGGCAGGCAGGATAAACCACAGGATTTTATGGCTGGGCTTTCCTCCTGGCCCTGCTTTGGTGGGCCCAGCTCCATCCTGGTTTGGTGGGCCCAGCTCCATCCTGCTTTGGTGGGCCCAGCTCCATCCTGCTTTGGTGGGCCCAGCTCCATCCTGGTTTGGTGGTCCCAGCTCCATCCTGGTTTGGTGGGCCCAGCTCCATCCTGGTTTGGTGGGCCCAGCTCCATCCTGGTTTGGTGGTCCCAGCTCCATCCTGGTTTGGTGGGCCCAGCTCCATCCTGGTTTGGTGGGCCCAGTTCATCATCCCCAGGTTTGCTGTGTCCCGTGGCTGAGCCCTCAGGTGCTCCCTGGAGCTTTTCCCTTTGCTCTCTGTATTTCCCTCCTCCTAAATCTTGTTTTTCCCACGGATTTGGAAGTGGGAATCTTGTTTATCCCAGGCCTGGAGCCTCAGTTCTGCCTGTGCTGACTCTGGATTTTCCGTGTGTTGCTGTTTTTGTGGTTCAGCTTCATAGTTTCTGTTCAGATCTTTCAAAATTAACAGGAATGAAGGGCTGGAGTGTGTCCAGAGAAGGGAACAGAGCTGGGAAGGGGCTGGAGAATCCCTGAGGGAGCTGGGCAGGGGCTGGAGAATCCCTGAGGGAGCTGGGCAGGGGCTGGAGAATCCCTGAGGAGCTGGGCAGGGGCTGGAGAATCCCTGAGGAGCTGGGCAGGGGCTCAGCCTGGAGCAAAGGAGGCTCAGGGGGCCCTTGTGGCTCTGCACAGCTCCTGCCAGGAGGGCACAGCCGGGGGGTTTGGGTTCCCATTTTCCATGGAAAAACCTCCAGGATCAGAGGAAATGACCTCAAATGTCACCCAGGGAGGCCCAGGTTGGATACTGGGAAAATTCCTTCATGGAAAGGGTTCCCCAGCCCTGGCACAGCTGCTCAGGGAGGGTTGCAGTGCCCATCCCTGCAGGTGTCCCCTGGAGGTGGCACTCAGAGCTCTGGACAAGGTGTGAATTTGTGATCCTGGAGGGATTTTCCAATCACACAGTGAAGCTGCTGGTGTGGAAAACCAGGGGAATTTCTGCCTCCTTCAGCAGTTCCCCCATGGAAACCTCATGGAAAAACACTTGGTGTGTTTTCTGTGCACTGTTTCAGTTCAGTGATGCATTTGCTCACAACCCCCTGACTTTTTCTTCCTGGAAATTTCCCTGCTGCCATTTCCTTGTCCTGCTCCTACCCATGGGCATCTTTCAAACTGGAAATGGCCAAAACTAGATGGGGGGAAGCAATATGGAAAAGCAAAGTTTAATCTCCTCAAAGCTATGACACAACAGCTGCTGAGGGAAGAAATCCTTCAAAAAGGATTGAAAACCAAGTCTGAACATTTCCACCTGCAAATCCAAGCTGTGAAATGCCCTGGGGAAATCTGCAGCATTCCCAGCATGTCTGGAATTACAAAGACCTTGGAACCACTTGGATCCTGCCCTCTGCCCCCAGCTCCAACCCTGGCACACACAGAGAGCTGTGGGGGTGCTCAGTGCTAAAATCCCATTTTCCTGCTCCCAGTGCAGGCTGACCCAGAGCAGAGGCTGGCTGGAGTTCCAGAATAAAGCAGGGATTGATTCAAAGCATCTCCTCCATGGATCCACCTTGGGCAGCACCAGAGCCCAGCCAGGGCTGCACTCAAGATGAACCCAAATGGCCCCAAAATGCACGAGCGGGCACGGGGTCTGTCCCTGGGATCAGCTCTGCTCCATTTGCATCTTGCAGTTCATTGTCCCAGCCCAGCTTTAGCCCAGGCAGTCCCACCCTGCTTGTTTTTCTCTCTCCAGCCCAGTGTTTGTGTTTTTGTGTGGATGCCATGAGAGAGAAACAGCAAGCGTTTCTCACAGAGGCTTGAGAGAATTTTTAGGGAGTTGTGAGGATGTAATAACCTGTTAAGTATAAACAATCTGCAGGTGATTTTCTACTAGAAAGTTAAACCAGAAGTTTTTCTACTTTGTCTTTCTGTCCTTCTCAAGGACAGTGTGTGAGGAAGATGTTTTTGTGAGTTAGCCAATCAAACAGAATCTATTGTATCACTCTATGAAAACTGCACGGTTCTCCTGAATAAAGCCTTCTTTGCTCTTTCTACAATCCTGCCTCCTGCCTGTTTCTGTGTTATTCTTGGTGCAAGAGTGACACTCTTGGGGCTGAGGTTTGGATCATTTGTCCTTGGTGCCCAGCTGGAGCAGGAATTGTTTTGTGTCCCTGCTCTGTGCACAGAGCTCAGAACTGCACCTCATCAGAACCATCCCCTGATATGGACCCAGACCCTCACACTAAAGCAGCACAGAATGTGAAAAACAGAAAAT
This sequence comes from Setophaga petechia, assembly GCA_024362935.1. Lineage (NCBI taxonomy): Eukaryota > Metazoa > Chordata > Aves > Passeriformes > Parulidae > Setophaga > Setophaga petechia. The sequence continues at coordinate 52,268 of JANCRA010000341.1, forward strand.
CTAAACCTGAGGCATCTCAGCACTCCAAAGGTTAAACCCCAGGCCACAGGTCTGACTTTTCCAAGTGCATTTCCCTGGAGCTCCTCACCTTTCCCAAGCAATCAGGCTCTGCAGGGCTCAGCTGTCATGGGCTGTTGGAAAATGCATCAATCCCCAGGAATGAGCCAGCAGGAGAGTCTGGAGCAGGCCTGGAGAGAGGGAATGTCCTGGCCTTGGAAGGACACGGAGGAAACGCTGAGTGCCCACCACAGCCAGTGAGGGACCTCTGAGTGTCACCTCCAGCTTTTCCCAAATTCCAGAGGCTCTGGGTGAGCTGCCCTGTGTTGTCGGTGGTCACAGGGGTTTGTGAGAGGATGGAAGAGACAGGATTTTGATACTATTATCAGAAGGCTTGATTTATTATATTATGATATATATATAACATTATAACTGTACTACATAGAGATAGAAAAGAAAGAGGCTTCTTCAGAAGCTGCTAAGCTAAGAATAGAGATAGAAAGAATGAATAACAAAGGTCTGTGTGTCTGCAGAGAGGAGAGCAGCTCCACCATGAGTGGTCAGTAGATCCAAACATCCACAGGGACCAATCCCAGGTGGACCTGTTGCATTCCACAGCAGCAGATAATCATTGTTTACATTTGTTACTGAGCTTCTCAGCTCTAGCAGGGAAAATCCTACAGAAAGGATTTTTCACAAAGAATGTCTGCGACAGTCCTGATTCACTGGATCAGTAGCACAGCAGTGATCTGTCCCTCAGTGCCACCACAGCACAGGCTGAAGGTGCATTTATGGCTCTGGAACTTTCCAAATCCTCTTTTTTCTTCCTTCTCGTGGGCTGGCAGGATCTGGGATACAACCAACCATTCCTGGGCAACCAACCATTCCTTTTGTTGGGATACAATGGAATTATTTTGGTCAGAATCCCAGATAATCACCTTCAAAATAAAAACCTGTTGGAGGAGAGGGTGGCTTCCACTTTAACACCTGGAATGGGGAAATATTCCTTTATGGACAGGGTGAAAAAACCCTGGAATGGGCTCCCCAGAGAGGTTGGTGCCCCAAATCTGTTGGAAATTTGCCTTAAAAATGTATTTTAACCCTTTGTCAGCCCTGATGTGCTCAAGGAGTTGGACTAAATGATCATTGCAGGCCCTTTCCAACTGAAATATTCCAATTTTTCCATCTTTTCCACACCCCAGTGGAAGAAAAAGCCTTCACTAAGCAAACATGAAGAATCCCAAGGAACAATTAACATTAAGTGACAGCAGGAATCCATAAAAGGTCCCTGGATGCTGCCAGTTTTCCAATAGATAGGAAATCCATAGGAAAGGGTGGATTGGAAAACAAAATGGGTTTTCCTAGGAGAACAGCAGATATTTAAACAGGAATATAATGCCTGATCCACCTTTTTTATGTTATAGCCATGCCATGAAGATTCTGGGAAATGAAATGAAGAGGAGACTGGAAAATGAAAGGGGAATCTGGAAAATAAAATGCAGGAAGCTCCCAGAATTACAGAGCCCTGAAGCCCACCCAGCCTGTCTGAAGATGAAACAATGGAAAAAAGCAGGGAAGATCAAAAAGCTGCTGCAGAGCCTGGTACAAATTCCAGCTTTTTTTTGCAAACACAGTCCCACGAGAACTAGAAGTTAAAGAGAAATAATTGTAGGCAGAAAATGTGGAAAGGAGAGCCGAGGGAAATGATTTGTTTGGAGCTCCAGCCTCTGCACAAGCCCCAAAATACAAATCTGTGAGACACCAGGTAGAGCTGGGAGGGATTTTTCCAGCAGCACTGCCTGGTTTCCATGGCATTCCTCCCAAAAATAATATTCCCTGTTCCCAGCCAGGCCACCTCAGAGTGGTGGAAATTCCCCAAAATGTGGCTGATTCCAAGCCCAGGTCTGGAGACCTGGTGTAAAATATTCCTGGTGGGATGAGTCCACGTGTCTGAGATCAGCCCCAACCTCAGCCCTGCCCTGCAAATATTCCCAGGAAGTTCCCACAGCAAATCCAAACATTCATTTGTGTCTTTCTACTCCTTAAAATGAGCTTGTAAAAGGAGGGAGAACAATTTTTTACACGGAAAGAAAGCGCCAGGAGAGGAGCGGTCGGAAATGGAAAGAGGAGAGGTTCAAATTGGATATTGGGAAGGAATTCCTGGCTGGGATGGAATTCCCAGAGAAGCTGTGGCTGCCCCTGGATCCCTGGGAGTGTCCAAGTGTTCATGGTTGGGGCATTTTGTCTAAAACAAGTGTTCTGTCTTTATTTGCCACAGAGTTGGTAAAGTAGGAAAAGACTTTGAAGATCTTTGAGTCCAACCATCCCCAGCACTGCCAAGGCCACCTCTGACCATGAGCCCAAGTGCCACATCCACACAATTTTTAAATTTTTAAATTTTAATTTTTAAAATTGCAGGATTTAAAACTGATGGGCTTTCTGGACACCGTTTTCCATGATGAAATTTTCTCAATATCCACCCTGAGCTGCCCTGGCCCATCCTGAGGCCACTCCCTCTCCTCCTGTCCCTGTTCCCTGGGAGCAAATCCTGGCTCCCACCTTCCCACAAACACTGCCCATGGATTAAACTCCTTTTCATTTCCTGCTCCCCTCTTGCTTTCTGTAGTTCCATCATTATCCCAGGGCAATTCACAGCTTGTAACATAAAACATTCTCCACTTTTTGTTTCTTTCCTCCTCTTAATTTTTCTCTCCTGTGAGAAGATTTAACATGAGGAGCTTTTTTTTTCCTACATGCATTTAGAACAGCTCAAAATATTCAATTTTTTTTTTCTTTTTTGCACCTGTCTTCAAATGCACGGAGGTCAAGTGATCTTTGCTGCCAAGAACTTGCTGACTCCACAGCTCTGAGTGTCTCAGTAAGCAAATTCAGCTGCTTTTGCTTTTCTTGCCTCTTGTTGAGCGGCACTCGGAGATTTTCAGGGTAGCACCACCACAAAAGGACAGGGGGAAAAACAAATTCCTTTGAAAAGAAGTGGCTTGATCAGCTCGTTCTGGCTTTCCTTGGATGATGAAAGGGGAATTGTTTTGGAGACACAAAGCTCATCGTTTTTACAAAGGAAGTGGCCTCAGGGGGACTCGTCTTGGCTGAGGGTGAAAAGGGGCTGGAAAATGTTGGGTTAAAATACGAGTTAATGACCCTTCTGAGGGCCCTGTTCCTATTAAAGAATTCCAGGATAATTTCAGCTTGGAAGGGAATCTAAACCCCCCCCAGTGCCAGCCCTGCCATGGCAGGGACACCTCCCACTGTCCCAGGGTGCCCCAATGTCCAGCCTGGCCTTGGGCACTGCCAGGGATCCAGGGGGCAGCCACAGCTGCTCTGGCAATCCCAGCCCAGTATCTGGGAATTCCCAATTCCCAATCTCCCACCCATCCCTGCCCTCTGGCACTGGCAGCCATTCCCTGGCTCCTGTCCCTCCATCCCTTGGCCCCAGTCCCTCTCCATGGGATCATTCCCATTCCCAGCTCCACAAATCTCCATCTCCCAACTCCCCTTCCCATTCCAGCTGAAATGAATCCCAAAGTCCTCTCAAACTTTCCCCCATTCTGCCATTCCAGAACATCACCTCATTCCCACTTTTTCTCAAAGGATTCTGGTAACATTTTCCACAATAATAAAAGATCAATGCAAGGACCTGGAGCAGAGGAAATTCCCAACCATTCCAATCCATCAGCTCAGCTCAGGGATCACCAAATCACCCTCAAGCCTCCCAGTGTCAGTCCAGTGAGGACTTTCCAGGCAGAGAAAAACACCCAAATTCCATTGGAATTCCTTTGGACCAGGACTTTGAGGACATCCAACAAGCCCAGAAAGGCTCAAATCCCATCCCATGGCAGGGACCCCTCCCACTGTCCCAGGGTGCCCCAGTGCCCAGCCTGGCCTTGGGCACTGCCAGGGATCCAGGGGCAGCCACAGCTGCTCTGGCAATCCCAGCCCAGCCAGGAATTCCCAATTCCCAATCTCCCATCCATCCCTATCCCCATTTCAATTTAAGGCCTTTCTCCCTTCTCCTATCACTCCACACTCCTGTAAAAATTCCCTCTATGGGATCCTCTCTCCCAGCCAGGAATTCCTGATTCCCAATATCCCACCTAAATCCACCCTTTTCCATCCTACAGCCATTCCCTGGCTCCTGTCCCTCCATCCCTTGTCCCCAGTCCCTCTCCAGCTCTCCTGGAGCCCCTTCAGGTCCCCTCAGCTCTCCCTGGAGCTTTCCCTTCTCCAGGTGAACATTCCCATCTCTCCCAGCCTGGCTCCAAATTCCAGTTTTTTTCCTGAGCCAGTCCTGGATTTCATCCTTTCTCACAGCTTCCATCCCTCCCTGCTGAGTGGCTGTAATTTTGGGGATGCCATTCTCGTTTTGTGCATGGATTGTAAAGAAAAGCTCCCTGAAAAAGTACAGGAAAACCATATAAATTTCCAGAGCCATAATTTAGGGAATTTTCCAGCATCCTTGGGCAGTGGGAGGAATGCAGATTGTGTTTGTTGTGGTTCCTCTGCATCAGAACAAACCTGGTGTGATTACCTGGAGACAATTCTCACTTGCAGGGGGGAGAAAATGCAGCTTTAATTTAAAAACAGAATAAAATAAAATCCCAAATCCAAACCTTTCAGTTTCTACAGAAGGAATTTTTCCCTTTATATCTTGTTTTCTTCTCTCCTTAACCACTCTCAGTTCACAGGATTCCTCCATCCTCTCCTTGTGGTCCATTTTGGGAAAGAGGAGAGGAGAAATTGATCTCACTGGGATTAATTTTGTTCCATACTTTGGGAATCACTGGCAAACCCTGGAATTTCAGACATGGGTTGTTTCCTACAGGAATTCTTTACTGGAGAAGGGCAGGGACAATTTCCATTTTCCAGGTGCTCTGAGCTCTCTCCAACATGGAACTGAATTATCCAGGGATGGGACATCCACACTTCATCCTGGAAATCAGAGATGTGTTATTAATTCCTGGAGATTCCCTAAAATACTCTGAAATAATCCCTTGAATAGGAATTAAAATCCTAAATTTATTCATCAATGAGGCACAAAATGGAATTATGGCTTTGCTTCATCCCACAGGTTTTAATGATGGAAAATCAGATCTGTTTTTATAAACATGAATTAAAATTTAAGAAATGCACCTTTGACTTAAATTTCTTTCGTTTTGGAGGAGCAGGAAAACCCCCAAAGCCACTCATAATATTTTAAATTAAATTATCTCACAAGGGAATATTTCTATTATTCCATACATGAATCCCAATGTTGTCCTGGTAGGAGGATGTCAGAAAAAGCTTTGGATAACTGGATTTTTGTGGGTTTTTTGGTCTTTTTTGGTGGAAAAAAAATATTGGGAATGATCAACCTGTTATGTTGGAAATTCAATTTTTCCCCCATTCCATGAGGAACAGAACTGTAGGAAATGCTCGATGGTGATGCACTTGGAAGGAGCAGAATTTAGGAAATTTAGGGAATATAAAGGTGGGAAAGAGGGAGAAGAGCCTCAATTCCTCTGCTCCTCCAGCTCCTTCCTTCCCTCTGCCCAGGGAGAGCCTTTCCCTGCAGGCTGCATTCCCAAACTCCCATTTTGAGCTTTTTTTCCCCAGATTTTTGTGCTGGCTCAGCACTGAGTTGATCGATCCCACATCCAGCCAGTGATTCCCTGCAATTCCTGTGCTTAAAGGGAATGATGGCTTGGGAAAAAAAACCACCCAAGGCAGACTTTTAAACCCAAGCTTCTATTGGATGTTGCTCAAAGGAAAAATCCCAAGATTTGCTTTCATAAAATTCCAACAAATTTCGATTTGCTGATGGAATTGGCTGTTCCACATCCCTTTGTTTCAATCCCATTCTTTCAGTTCTTTCACAATATTGGGAATTTATTTAGGGTTTTGCTGGTGCAGTATAAAGGGTGTGAAGCTTTTCCAGCTCCTGATCCAGGGCTGAGGAGGATTTGCTTCAGAGGGAATCTCAAAGTGGAGAGCAGAGGGGAAAATGGGGGTTTTCTGCCTTCCTGTGGATTCCTGGGATTATTACCCAGGAATTCAGAATAATCCCAGAATTCCTGGGATTATTGCCCACAATGGAATGGGTCAGGCTGGAAAGGACCTCAGGGGGCACCTGGCCCCATTCCCTGCTCCAGCTGGGCCATCCCAGAGCACAGATGTAAATTTGGGGAATATCCTCATCCCTGGAAGTGTCCCCAACCCTGGAGGCATTTCCAGGCCATGGGGAGGTGGCACTTGGGGACAGGGATCTGTGGTGGGCCTTGGCATGCTGGACTCGACCTCAGAGGGTTTTTCCACCCTTAATAATTCTGTGGTTGGATTTTGTGATTCTGTGGATCTGGGGACAATGATCCATGGGGAATAAAGGATGATGGATTTAGAGCTGGGCAGGACTGTGGGGCTGTCTGGGGGAACTCCCTGTGGTCCTGTCAGGGGGTGGAGAGGGAGCTCCAAAGGTTTTTAGGGAAGCTCCCATGGAGTCAGGAGGTGCAGAGTGGATCCTTTTTGCTTCCTGAACTCCTTGGGTGTGGACAGTTTTTAATTGAGACAAAGTTGATGGGAAAAGAGACGTGAGAAATCCATCTGAGAAAGCAACAGCTGCCTAATTCAAGGACACAGTTCCTTTGAGCAAGAAGCTGTTCAAGAAAATCTGTGATAACAGGAGGTAAAAAAGAAGCCACAAACATCCTGAGAAAGGTGGGACTGACTTTTTATAGCTGACCAATAGTGAGCTCTACTTTTGCAATATGTATGAGCCTTATTACTGTGATTATAAAAGTGTATAATAAAGCCTATTAATCAATAAATCTGAGATTTGTCCATCATCAGCAGATGAGCAGGTCCCCTGTCTACCTCATCACTTGGGGTCACCTGTGGTTGGCTGGATCCAATCCCAGGCAATGGTTTAAATTTTGCCACTTCATCCCACGGCTTTTAATGATGGAAAATCAGATCAGTTTAAAAAAAACATGAATTATTTATCACCACAAATGATTAGACAAAAGATCTTAATTAGAATTATTGAGTGCGCAGTCTAATGCAGTGCAATAAAATAAAACAATCCCATCCAAGCAATTTTATTGAAGGCAGCAAAAAGAAACAATTATTAAGTGGAGATTGATAAAACTCACCCAACACCAACACTCCTGGGCAGGGCTCCTCCTCTTAACCTTGAGGAGAACCCTTGGAGGGTGTCCCCTTCCCAAAGGAGGAATTCCCCTCATTCCAAGCAGGAATATGACAGGAGAACCAGCACTAATCAGGGGTTTTAATGACAGGAGAACCTGCACTAATCAGGGGTTTTAATGACACAGAACCTGCACTAATCAGGAGTTTTAATGACAGCAGAACCTGCACTAATCAGGAGTTTTAATGACAGCAGAACCTGCACTAATCAGGGGTTTTAATGACACAGAACCTGCACTAATCAGGAGTTTTAATGACAGGAGAACCTGCACTAATCAGGAGTTTTAATGACAGCAGAACCTGCACTAATCAGGAGTTTTAATGACAGCAGAACCTGCATTAATCAGAAGTTTTAATGACAGCAGAACCTGCACAAATCAGGAGTTTTAATGACAGGAGAACCTGCACAAATCAGGAGTTTTAATGACAGGAGAACCTGCACTAATCAGGAGTTTTAATGACAGCAGAACCTGCATTAATCAGGAGTTTTAATGACAGGAGAACCTGCACTAATCAGGAGTTTTAATGACAGGAGAACCTGCACTAATCAGGAGTTTTAATGACACAGAACTTGCACAAATCAGGAGTTTTAATGACAGGAGAACCTGCACTAATCAGGAGTTTTAATGACAGGAGAACCTGCACAAATCAGGAGTTTTAATGACAGCAGAACCTGCACTAATCAGGAGTTTTAATGACAGGAGAACCTGCACTAATCAGGAGTTTTAATGACAGGAGAACCTGCACTAATCAGGAGTTTTAATGACAGGAGAACCTGCACTAATCAGGAGTTTTAATGACAGCAGAACCTGCACTAATCAGGAGTTTTAATGACAGGAGAACCTGCACTAATCAGGAGTTTTAATGACAGCAGAACCTGCACTAATCAGGAGTTTTAATGACAGGAGAACCTGCACTAATCAGGAGTTTTAATGACAGGAGAACCTGCACTAATCAGGAGTTTTAATGACAGGAGAACCTGCACTAATCAGGAGTTTTAATGACAGCAGAACCTGCATTAATCAGGAGTTTTAATGACAGGAGAACCTGCACTAATCAGGAGTTTTAATGACAGCAGAACCTGCATTAATCAGGAGTTTTAATGACAGGAGAACCTGCACTAATCAGGAGTTTTAATGACAGCAGAACCTGCACTAATCAGGGGTTTTAATGACAGGAGAACCTGCACTAATCAGAAGTTTTAATGACAGGAGAACCTGCACTAAGAACCTGCACTAAGAACCTGCACTAATCAGGAGTTTTAATGATAGCAGAACCTGCACTAATCAGGAGTTTTAATGACAGGAGAACCTGCACTGAGAACCTGCACTAAAAACCTGCACTAAAAACCTGCACTAAGAACCTGCACTAATCAGGAGTTTTAATGACAGGAGAACCTGCACTAATCAGGAGTTTTAATGACACAGAACTTGCACAAATCAGGAGTTTTAATGACAGCAGAACCTGCACTAATCAGGAGTTTTAATGACAGCAGAACCTGCATTAATCAGAAGTTTTAATGACAGCAGAACCTGCACAAATCAGGAGTTTTAATGACAGGAGAACCTGCACAAATCAGGAGTTTTAATGACAGGAGAACCTGCACTAATCAGGAGTTTTAATGACAGCAGAACCTGCATTAATCAGGAGTTTTAATGACAGGAGAACCTGCACTAATCAGGAGTTTTAATGACAGGAGAACCTGCACTAATCAGGAGTTTTAATGACAGCAGAACCTGCACTAATCAGGAGTTTTAATGACACAGAACTTGCACAAATCAGGAGTTTTAATGACAGGAGAACCTGCACTAATCAGGAGTTTTAATGACAGGAGAACCTGCACAAATCAGGAGTTTTAATGACAGCAGACCTGCACTAATCAGGAGTTTTAATGACAGGAGAACCTGCACTAATCAGGAGTTTTAATGACAGGAGAACCTGCACTAATCAGGAGTTTTAATGACAGCAGAACCTGCACTAATCAGGGGTTTTAATGACACAGAACCTGCACTAATCAGAG
>JANCRA010000342.1:0-61328 GCA_024362935.1 Setophaga petechia
GAGGGGTGGAGGGGGTTCCTCCATTTTACCGTGAGGGGAAAGGGAATTTCCCGCCTTTTTTCTGGGAGGGTTGGAGGAGTTTCCTCCCTGTTTCCGTGAGAACTGGAAGGGTTTCCTCCCGTTTTAAAACCTTTAGGGGTGGATTTCCTCCCTTTTTCCATGAGGGTAGGAGGGGTTTCATCCTCTTTTCCCTAAGAGGTGCAAGGGTTTCCTCCTTTTTCCCATTAGGAGTGGATTTTCTTCCCTTTTTCTGTGAGGGGAGGGGGAGTTTCCCGCCTTTTTTCCGTGAGGGGTGGAGGAGTTTCCTCCTTTTTTTTCCATAAGGGATGGAGGACTTTCCTCCCTTTTTCCATGAAAGCTGGAAGGGTTTTCTCCCTTTTTCCGTGATTAGGAGTGGGGGAATTTCTGACACCTTTTCCGTGAGGGGTGGAGAGGTTTTCTCCCCTTTTTTGTGAGGGGACGAGAAGTTTCCCGCCCTTTTTCTGTGAGGGTTGGAGGAGTTTCCTCCCTGTTTCCGTGAGAACTGGAAGGGTTTCCTCCCGTTTTAAAACCTTTAGGGGTGGATTTCCTCCCTTTTTCTATGAGGGTAGGAGGGGTTTCATCCTCTTTTCCCTGAGAGGTGCAAGGGTTTCTCCCTTTTCCCATTAGAAGTGGATTTTTTCTCTTTTTCTGTGAGGGGAGGGGGAATTTCTCGCCCTTTTCCGTGAAGGGTGGAGAGGTTTTCTCCCTTTTTTCCGTGATGAGGAGTGGGGGAATTTCTCGCCCTTTTCTGTGAAGGGTGGAGAGGTTTTCTCCCTTTTTCCGTGATTAGGAGTGGGGGAATTTCTCACCCTTTTCCGTGAGGGGTGGAGAGGTTTTCTCCCCTTTTCCCGTGAGGGGACGAGAAGTTTCCCGCCCTTTTTCCGTGAGGGGTGGAGAGGTTTTCTCCCCTTTTCCGTGAGGGGACGAGAAGTTTCCCGCCCTTTTCCTGTGAGGAGTGGAGGGAAGGGTTTTCCTTCCCTTTTTCCACAAGGGGAGAGGATTCTCTCACCAGGTGGGACCATGATGGGAAGGTTTGGGGTCCATGATGGGACGAGCCCCCTCAGGATCCATGGACACCCCCCCCATAGGCTGTTACCGTGACAGACACACCACAACTGGTCATGCAGTCATAAAAACCCTTTATTTCCCAATATATTGCCCCCAAAGGCCTCCTGCAGGCTGGGGAGAGGAGTGGGGAGAGCGGGGGGGAATACCCCAAAAACTACCGGAGGCACCCCAGAAACTGAGGCGGGCACCCCAAACCCCGTGAGGGACAAGGGCACCTTTAAACCTGAGGGGGGTCTCCCCCAGGGGGAAACTAGAGGCACGGGCGGTTCAAGGCACTTGCAAAGGCATTTGAGGGAGGGCAACCCCTGAGGACCCCCTGCCCACCCCGGGGGGGGACCCAGGCGTCGGGACCCCTCAATAATTTAAGGCTGGGGGTCCCCCTGTGCGGGGGGAGCTTTGGGGAGGGCTCCGTTGGGGTTCTTGGCTTGTTCAGGCACCGTCTGGGGACTCTGCAGGGGGACAAAATGGGGGATGAGTTACACCCCAAGGGACCCCCCAAACCCTCTGGGGGTCCCCCAGCCCCGGCTCTCCCCCACAGGGCAGCAGCCCCCCTCCCAGTACCCCCCCCCACAGGGCAGCAGCCGCCTCCCAGTGCTCCCAGTACGCACCAGTGGGGGCGGCGCTGTGGCCCTGCTGTAGGGGGAAGGTGATGTAGGCGTCATATCCCAGCAGGATCCCCGGCCAGGAGCCCGAACACCTGGGGGTACAGGGGGTCAGAGACCCCCAAACTCCCCCTGTACCCCCAAACCCCCCTCACCCCTCAATACTTGGGGGGATCAGAGACCCCCAAACTCCCCCTGTACCCCCAAAACCCCCCCCTCACCCCTCAATACTTGGGGGGATCAGAGACCCCCAGACTCCCCCTGTACCCCCAAACCCCCTCTCCTCAATACTTGGGGGGATCAGAGACCCCCAAACTCCCCCTGTACCCCCAAACCCCCCTCACCCCTCAATACTTGGGGGATCAGAGACCCCCAAACCCCCCCTGTACCCCCAAACCCCCCTCACCCCTCAATACTTGGGGGATCAGAGACCCCCCAAACTCCCCCTCACCCTGGCCAGGAGCCCAAACACCTGTGGGTACAGGGGGTCAGAGATCCCCAAGCCCCCCTTGTACCCCCAAACCCCCCTCACCCCTCAAGACTGGGGGGATCAGAGACTCCCAAACTCCCTCTATACCCCCAAACCCCCCTCCCCCCAGCCTGGACCCCCAACACCTGGGGGGATCAGAGACCCCCAAACTCCCCCTGTACCCCAAAGCCCCCTCACCCCTCAATACTTGGGGATCAGAGACCCCCAAACTCCCCCTGTACCCCCAAAGCCCCCTCACCCCTCAATACTTGGGGGATCAGAGACCCCCAAACTCCCCCTGTACCCCCAAAAGCCCCCTCACCCCCTCAATACTTGGGGGATCAGAGACCCCCAAACCCCCCCTGTACCCCCAAACCCCCCTCACCCCCTCAATACTTGGGGGATCAGAGACCCCCAAACTCCCCCTGTACCCCCAAAGCCCCCCTCACCCCTCAATACTTGGGGATCAGAGACCCCCAAACTCCCCCTGTACCCCCAAACCCCCCCTCACCCCCTCAATACTTGGGGGGATCAGAGACCCCCGACTCCCCCTGTACCCCCAAACCCCCCTCACCCCTCAATACTTGGGGGATTAGAGACCCCCAAACTCCCCCAAACCCCCCCCACAACCCACAAAACCTCCCATCAGCCAGGAGCCCAAACACCTCTGGGGGTCAGAGACCCCTCAAACCCCCCCTGTACCCCCCGATCAGGAGCCCCCAACACCCGAGGGAGGGGTCAGAGCCCCCCCAAGCCCCCCAAATTCCCCTCACCCCTCCCGCGATGCCGGCCCCGTCGCGGTGGCTGATGATGACGATGAGGGAGATGATGAGGAAGAGCAGGCCCCGATGACGCAGCGTGTGAAGTCCTGGGGGGGCACACACGGGACCCCTCAGAGACCCCCAAATCTGCTGGGGACCCCCCCCACCTCTAGGGGTTCCCCCCCAGGGACCCCCAGATTCTCTGGGGACCTCCAATTGCCAGGGGCACTGCCCCACTCAGCCACTGCAGGACCTCCCAACCCTGCCCGCAGCCCCCCAAAAACCCTTCCCCAGCTCCTCAGTGCCCCCCAAACCCCTGTACACCCCCCCAACCCCCTCCCCAAACCCCTGTAATACCCCCAAACCCCTCCCCCAGCCCCCCCAAACCCCTCCCCAGCCCCCCAGTGCTCCCCAAACCCCCTGTAATACCCCCAAACCCCTCCCCAGCCCCCCAGTACTCCCCCAAACCCTCCTGTAATACTCCCAAACCCCTGTAATCCCCCCCAAACTCCTCCCCAGCCCCTAATGCTCCCCAAACCCCCTGTAATCCCCCCAAACCCCTGTAATCCCCCCAAACCCCCTCCCCAGCCCCCCAGTGCTCCCCAAACTCCTGTAATCCCCCCAAACCCCTCCTCAGTCCCCCCAATTCTTCTAAAACTCCCTGTAATCCCCCCCAAACCCCTCCCTAGACCTCCATGCTCCCCAAACCCCTGTAACCCCCCCCCAAACCCCTCCCCAAACTCCTGTAATCCCCTCAAACCCCTCTCCAACACCCTGTAACCACCCCCAAACCCCTGTAATCCCCCCAAACCCCTGTAATCCCCCCCAAACCCCTCCCAAAACTCCTGTAATCCCCCAAAACCCCTCCCCAAACCCCCTGTAACCCCCCCAAACCCCTCCCCAAACCCCCTGTAATCCCCCCAAACCCCTGTAACGCCCCCAAACCCCTCCCCAAACGCCTCCCCAGCCCCCCCAGACCCCCATAATCCCCCCCAGCCCCCGTAACCCCCCCGGCACTCACGCTCCAGCCCTCAGTGCAGCAGCTGCATGCGCTGCGGCAGGCGGCAGCTCCAGGCCAGCAGCACCAGCGCAGCGAGAACCAGCTCCACCACGGCCAGCCCCAGGTACCCCGTGCGGGACGCCCCGAAACACACCAGGGTCAGCAGGCACAGCACCTGCACGGGGTGGATGGCATCTGTAGGGGATCCTCAGAGACCCCATGGTACAAGGGATGTATGGGATCTATAGGGGATCCTCACAGAGACCCCATGGTACAGGGCATGTATGGCATTTATAGGGGATCCTCACAGAGACCCCATGGTACAGGGGATGTATGGGATTTATGGGGGATCCTCACAGGGACCCCCATGGTACAGGGATGTATGGGATCTATAGGGGATCCCCTCACAGAGACCCCATGGTACAGGGGTGTATGGGATCTATAGGGGATCCTCAGAGAGACCCCATGGTACAGGGACATATGGGATCTATGGGGGATCCTCACAGAGACCCTGTGGTACAAGGGTGTATGGGATCTATAGGGGATCCTCACAGGGACCCCATTGTACAGGCACAGCACCTGGACAGGGGATGTAGGGGATCTACAGGGGATCCTCACAGGGACCCCATGGTACAGGGATGTATGGGATCTATAGGGAATCCCCACAGGGACCCCATGGTACAGGGATGTATGGGATCTATAGGGGATCCTCACAGAGACCCCATGGTACAGGGATGTATGGGATCTATAGGGAATCCCCACAGGGACCCCATGGTACAGGGATGTATGGGATCTATAGGGGATCCTCACAGAGACCCCATGGTACAGGGATGTATGGGATCTATAGGGGATCCTCCACAGAGACTTCATTGTACAGGGCATGTATGGCATTTATAGGGGGATCCTCACAGGGACCCCATTGTACAGGCACAGCACCTGGACAGGGATGTATGGGATCTATAGGGGATCCTCAGAGACCCCATGGTACAGGGACATATGGGATCTATGGGAGATCCTCACAGAGACCCCATTGTACAGGGACATATGGGATCTATGGGGGATCCTCACAGAGACCCCGTGGTACAGGGGTGTATGGGATCTATAGGGGATCCCTCACAGAGACCCCATTGTACAGGGGATGTATGGGATCTATAGGGGATCCTCACAGGGACCCCATGGTACAGGGATGTATGGGATCTATAGGGGATCCTCCACAGAGACTTCATTGTACAGGGCATGTATGGCATTTATAGGGGATCCTCACAGGGACCCCATTGTACAGGCACAGCACCTGGACAGGGATGTATGGGATCTACAGGGGATCCTCACAGGGACCCCATGGTACAGGGATGTATGGGATCTATAGGGAATCCCCACAGGGACCCCATGGTACAGGGATGTATGGGATCTATAGGGGATCCTCACAGGGACCCCATGGTACAGGCACAGCACCTGGGATGGGATGTATGGGATCCAATGGGGGATCCTCACAGAGACCCCGTGGTACAGGGGTGTATGGCATCTATAGGGGATCCCTCACAGAGACCCCATGGTACAGGCACAGCACCTGGGATGGGATGTATGGATCTACAGGGGATGCTCACAGGGACCCCCATTGTACAGGGTATGTATGGGATCTATAGGGGATCCTCACAGAGACCCCATGGTACAGGGACAGCACCTGGGCAGGGATGTATGGGATCTATAGGGGATCCTCACAGAGACCCCCATTGTACAGGCACAGCACCTGGGATGGGATGTATGGGATCCATAGGGGATCCTCACAGAGACCCCATGGTACAGGGGTGTATGGGATCTATAGGGGATCCTCACAGAGACCCCATTGTACAGGGACATATGGGATCTATGGGGGATCTTCACAGAGACCCCAATTGTACAGGGACATATGGGGATCTATGGGGGATCCTCACAGAGACCCCCGTGGTACAGGCACAGCACCTGCACGGGGATGTATGGGATCTATAGGGGATCCCTCACAGGGACCCCATGGTACAGGGATGTATGGGATCTATAGGGCATCCACCACAGAGACCCCCATGGTACAGGGACAGCACCTGGGATGGATGTATGGGATCTATAGGGGATCCTCACAGAGACCCCAATGGTACAGGCACAGCACCTGGGGATGTATGGGATCTATAGGGGATCCTCACAGAGACCCCATTATACAGGCAGAGCACCTGGGGATGTATGGGATCTATAGGGGATCCCTCACAGAGACCCCATGGTACAGGCAGAGCACCTGGGGATGTATGGGATCTATAGGGGATCCCCCATAGGGACCCCCATTGTACGGGCACAGCACCTGCACAGGGATGTATGGGATCTATAGGGGATCCTCACAGAGACCCCATTGTACAGGCACAGCACCTGGACAGGGACCTATGGGATCTATAGGGGATCCCCCACAGACAGCCCTTGACGTGTACCCCGTTATTCAGGCACAGCCCCTATGGGATGTGTCCCCTATAGGCCTCTGTGAACTCCACCAGGCCGCTATGGGATCCCCTATAGTACTCCCTCTCCCCCCCATAGCGCCCCCAACAGGCCGCTATGGGATCCCCTATAGACACCCCCCCCCCCCCCCATAGCGCCCCCAACAGGGCACTATGGGATCCCCTATAGACACCCCCCCCAATAGCGCCCCCCAACAGGCCGCTATGGGATCCCTTATAGGACTCCCCTCTCCGCCCATAGCGTCCCCAACAGGGCACTATGGGATCCCCTATAGAACCTGCCTCTCCCCCCATAGCGTCCCCAACAGGGCACTATGGGATCCCCTATAGAACCTGCCTCTCCCCCCATAGTGTCCCCAACAGGGCATTATGGGATTCCCCTATAGGAATTCCCCCCCCCCCCATAGCGCCCCCTGTGGTCCCTCCCCGTTTCCCCCGCGGGTCCCCGGCCCCGTCCCCGCGTGGGCGGCGGGACAAGGGGCGCCGCTGTGGGAGCGCCGGGGCGGGGCCGTCTCCGGGCAACGGTCACCATGGCAACGGCATAACAACGCCCCCCCCACCCGCCCTTCAAGGGGCGATGGCGTGGGTGGGGCCCGCCGGGCTGGGGGCTCTTAAAGGGGCAGAGGTCGGGGGTGCCTTAAAGGGGCCGCTCCCGCCGTGACGCGGCGAGCGCCGCCCGGGCTGGCGCAATAACGGCTGGCACGGCGGGCCGGGCACCGCCCGAACCCCGCTTGTCCCCGGGCTTGACATCCGGGCTCCCTCCCGCCGTCCCAGCCTGGGCCCCCGGCCCCGCCCTTCTCACCTTCCCTGCCCCGCCCCACCCCCCTTTCCCAAGGGCGGTGCCCCCTCCACGCGCCCGAAACGGGCACCGGGAGCGGCGGGGGGAGCGGTGCCTGCGGTGTGCCCCGGCACAGGGACACTGCGGGGGTGTCGCCCACCCCCGGACACACCCGGCTCCCGCGCTGCACGTGTCGGCCCCGGCGCTCCGGGAGCGCTCCGGGAGCCGGGCATCCCCGAGGGGACCCGGAGTCCCGCTGCCCCCGAATGGGGACCCGGGTGTCGGGGTACCCCCGATCCCTTCCAAAACCGCCATCCCGCTCCTCTGCCCCTCCCCAGAAACGGGAACCCACGTGTCGGGGTGTCCCCCGGGCCCCCCAAAAACGGGGATCCAGGTATCCTGCTGCCCCGCCGTCGCCCCAAAAACGGCGATCCCAGACATCCTGCCCCGCCCCAAACCGGGACTCACGGATCCCCCTGCCCCCCGAACGAGCGCCCAGGCGTGTCCCCCCCTCCCCAAAGAACCGGGCACCGAATCACCGTGCCCCCTCCGAACAGGGACCGGGGCATCCCGGCCCACCCCCCGCCCCCAGCAGGACCCACGCGTCTCCCCGTGTGCCCCCCCCGCCCCGCCGGTGCCCACTCCGCTGGGTGCCGCACCCCGGTGCCCCCACCCCCGGTGCCCCCCCGTGTCTCACGATCTCGCCGATGAGCACCAGCCCCTTGCGGGTGCGGCTGAAGGCGAGGCAGGTGCGGGGCAGCTCTGGGCCCCGCTGGACTCCATGGCGGGACCGGGCGGCACCGAGCGGGCGGTGGCGGCGGGACGTGGGGGGGGGTGGGGGGGCGGGGGGGGGCCCAAGGGAGCTGGCACGGCGCGGGGGGCGGGGCCTGGCGGCGCGCGCCGGCACGCCATTGGCTGGCACGGCGCGGGTGGGCGGGGCCTGGCGGCGGGGGAAACCCCTATTAGGGATAAACGTGGAGGGAGCCCCGGGGGCGGGGCCTCCGGCTGCGCCCGCCGTCACGTGACCGGGCGGGAGGGGGAACCCCCGCCTGGGGGTCCCGGGGGGCGGGGCCTGGAGCGCGGAACCCCCTGCGATGATTGGGTCGGGGGTCCCAGGAGGCGGGGGCCTGGAGCGCGGAACCCCCTGCGATGATTGGGTCGGGGGTCCCGGGGGGCGGGGCCTGGAGCGCGGAACCCCCTGCGATAATTGGGTCGGGGGTCCCGGGGGGGCGGGGCCTGGAGCGCGGAACCCCCTGCGATAATTGGGTCGGGGGTCCTGAGGGCGGGGCGGAGGTGGGCGGGGCTTAAGCGGGGAAACCCCTGTGCGTGGCGATGGGCGGGGCTTGGCGCGGCGGTGGCGGGAAGGAGACCCCGAGGGGCGGGGCTTGGAGGGGGCAGAGCCGGGGGATCCCGGGATTGGGGGGGCTCTGGGGGGGTTTGGGAGCCCTGGGAGAGCCTCTGGGGGTCCCTGGGGAGGGTCTGAGGGGATCCCGAGGGGCCTGGGGCGGGCTGTGCGCCTCTGGGGGTCCCCAGCGCGGTTTGGGGGTCCCCGGGGCCGTTTCCCGGGGCCGCTCTCGGTTTTGGGGTGACTCAGCGGATGTGGGCAGCGCCCCGCCCGCCGGATGCGAGACGGGAAGGAACGGGGGGGTCCCCACCTTTATTGAGCAGCCCTGAAATGGGGAGGGGGGACAACACCTCCGTGCGACCCCCGGATCACGTTGCGGGGGGGGCGGGCGTTGCATAGCTCGAGGGGCGCCCCCGCCAAAACGAGGAGCACCAGAATGACCCCAAAGCACCAAAAAATGGGGTGCGGGGGGGCGGGTGAGGAGGGCGAACCTCGCTGCGCCGTCACCTTCCGTGTGCGGGGCGGGGGGCTCAGGGGTGCAGCCCCCCCACGAGGCAGAAGCAGGGCTCCCCCCGCGGGGAGCTGCCCACGCACAGCCCGCAGCACCCCCCGCGCCAGCGGGGCTGGGGGCGACCCTGGGGGGGGAGAGAGAGAGGGAGGGGGCGTCACTGCCGAGGGGGCGGGGCAGGGAAACCCCCCCCACCACACCCACCCCCATCCCAGAGCCTGGGAAGGACTGGGGGGCTCGGGGCTGAACCACTGTTCTGGTGGGGGGGCACTGGGGGACTGAGTTTGAGGGGGCTCTGGGCTGTACCATTCTCCAGTAGGGGGGGGTACTGGGGTGTGTTACTAAGCTTAGGGGGGACAATGGGCTGTACCACTGTTCTGGTGGGGGGCCCTGGGGTGTCTCACTGAGTTTGGGGGAGCAGTGGGCTGTACCACTCTGTTGGTGGAGGGGTACTAGAGTGTCTTTTGGGGGGGGGGCTCTGGGCTGTACGACTCTGCCGGTGGGGGGGGGTCAATGGGGTGTCTCACTGAGTTTGGGGAGAGGTGTGGGCTGTACCACCTGATTTGGGGGGGTACTGGGATACACCACTGTGTTTTGGGTGGCAGTGGGCTGTACCACCTGGTTTGGGGGGGGGGCACCAGGATATACCGTTGTGTTTTGGGGGGCCATGGGCTGTACCATTGTGCTGGCAGGGGGGTGATTTCTCCAGCTGTGTTTTAGAGGGGGGGTCCCTGGGTTGTCCCTTATTTCCACTCCCACCCTGTCCCGGTGACTCTGGGGGTCCCGCGGGGATTTTGGGGGTTCGGGGGGGGTCTCACCGTGGGGGGCGGGCGCAGCAGCAGGCGCAGGCGGCTGCCCCCCCCCCCGGATCCGGGCCAGCGCCTGCGCGTGGCTCATGCCGGCCGTGGGCGCCCCGTTGATGGCCAGGAGCTCGTCACTGACCTGGCCCCGCCCCCCCCGGGACCCCCACACGTTACAGAGCCCCCCGGACACCCAGAGACCCCCCAGAGACCACCCCCAGGACCCCCAGAAACCCCCAAACCACCTCCACCACCCCCAGCCATACCCAGAGCCCCCCCCAGCCCTATAAAGCCCCCCAGCCCCATAGAGTCCCCCAAGCTCCATAGAGCACCCCCAGGCCTGTAGAGACCCCCCGGTCCCATAGAGACCCCATGTCCTATAGAGCCCCCCCAGCCCCATAGAGCCCCCCCAGCCCCATAGAGTCCCCCGAGGCCTGTAGAGACCCCCTGGTCCCATAGAGACCCCTGGTCCCATAGAGACCCCTGGTCCCATAGAGCCCCCCCAGGTCCATAAAGCCCCCCCACCCCATAGAGTCCCCCCTGGTCCCATAGAGCCCCCCAGCCTCATAGAGGCCCCCCAGCCCCACAGAGCCCCACAGAGACTCCCAGCCCTATAAAGCCCCCCCACTCCCATAGAGCCCCCCCACTCCCATAGAGCCCCTCCACCCCATAGAGCCCCCCTGCCCCATAGAGCCCCCCCTGCCCCATAGAGTACCCCCTGCCCCATAGAGCACCCCGAGGCGTGTAGAGACCCCCCGGTCCCGTAGAGACCTGTGGTCCCATAGAGCCCCCACAGTCCCATAGACCCCCCAGCCCCATAAAGTCCCCCCAGCCCCATAGAGCCCCCCTGCTCCCGCAGAGCCCCCTAGCCCAATAAAGCCCCTCGAGCCCCACAGAGCCCCCTGCCCCATAGAGCACCCCGAGGCCTGTAGAGACCCCCCGGTCCCATAGAGACCCCTGGTCCCATAGACCCCCCCCCCAGCCCCATAGATCCCCCAGCCCCATAGAGTTCCTCCAACCCCATAAAACCCCCTGGCCCCATAGAGCCCCCCCAGGCCCATAAAGCCCCCCCACTCCATAAAGCCCCCCAGCCTCATAGAGGCCCCCCCAGCCCCATAAAGCCCCCCCACTCCCATAGAGCCCCTCCACCCCATAGAGCCCCCCCAGCCCCATAGAGCCCCCCAGCCATATAAAGCCCCCCCAGCCCCATAAAGCCCCCCAGCCCCATAGAGCCCCCCAGCCCTATAAAGCCCCCCCCAGCCCCATAAAGCCCCCCTGGTCCCATAAAGCCCCCCAGCCCCATAGAGCCCCCCAGCCCTATAAAGCCCCCCAGCCCCATAGAGCCCCCCCCTGCCCCATAGAGCCCCCCCCAGCCCCATAGAGCCCCCCCTGCCCTATAGAGCCCCCCCTGTCCCATAGAGCCCCCCAGCCCCATAGAGCCCCCCCTGCCCCATAGAGCCCCCCCAGCCCCACAGAGCCCCACAGTCCCACAGAGCCTCTCCGGCCCCATGGAGCCCCTCCAGCCCCATGGAGACCCCCAGCCCTATAAAGCCCCCCCAGCCCCCCCAGCCCCATAAAACCCCCTGGCCCCACAGAGCCCCCCCTGGCCCCACAGAGCCCCCACCCCACAGAGCCCCCGTACCTGGATGCAGCCGCAGCGCTGGGCCGGGCCCCCCTCGCGCAGCCCCCGCACCGAAAACCCCGGCGGGGCCTCCCCGGAGGCTGAACCCGAACCCGCCCGGGCCCCGCGGCAGCTCCACCGCGAATGGGGGCGAGGCCTGGACCGGTAACAAACCAGTATGAACCAGTATAGACCAGTATAAACCAGTATAAACCACTATACACCACCATACACCGGTATAAACCAGTATAAACCAGTATAGACCAGTATAAACCCAAACCCGCCCGGGCCCCGCGGCAGCTCCACTGCGAATGGGGGCGAGGCCTGGACCGGTAACAAACCAGTATGAACCAGTATAAACCACTGTACATCACTATACACCGGTATAAACTAGTATACACCAGTATAAACCAGTATAAACCAGTATACACCACTATACACCAGTATAAACCCAAACCCGCCCGGGCCCCGCGGCAGCTCCACCGCAAATGGGGGCAAGGCCTGGACCAGTAACAAACCAGTATGAACCAGTATGAACCAGTATAAACCAGTATACACCAGTATACACCGGTATAAACCAGTGTACACCAGTATAAACCAGTATACATCAGTATAAACCAGTATGCACTGGTTACACACCAGTATAAACCAGTACACACCAGTATAAAGCCAAACCCACCCGGGGCCGCGCGGCAGCTCCACCGCAAATAGGGGCGAGGCCTGGCGATTGCACACCAGTGTGAACCAGTATGAACCAGTATAAACCAGTATAGACCAATATAAACCAGAATACACCAGTTACACACCAGTATACACTGCCATACACCAGTATACACCAGTTACAAACCAGTATACCCCAGTTACACACTGGTATACACCAGTACACACCAGTATACGCCAGTTACACGCCAGTTACGTACCAGTATACAGCAGTATACACCAGTAACACACCAGTACACACCAGTATGCACCAGTTACACACCAGTATACACCACTTACACACTCATATAAACCAGTATCACCAGTTACACACTGGTTACACACCAGTATACACCAGTCACACTCCATTTACACACCAGTACACACCAGTTACACACCAGTATCACCAGTTACACACCAGTATACACCAGTCACACTCCAGTTACACTCCAGTTACACACCAGTATACACCAGTCACACACCAGTTACACACCAGTTACACACCAGTCACACACCAGTCACACACCAGTTACACACCAGTTACACACCAGTTACACCAGTTACACACTAGTTACACCAGTACACACCAGTATACACCAGTTATAAACCAGTACACACCAGTCACACACCAGTACACACCACTACACACCAGTCACACACCAGTATACACCAGTCACACACCAGTACACTCCAGTTACACACCAGTCACACACCAGTACACACCAGTATACACCAGTTACAAACCAGTATACACCAGTTATACACTGGTATACACCAGTATCGCCAGTTACGCACTGGTTACACAACAGTACACACCAGTTACACACTGGTTATACCAGTACACACCAGTATACACCAGTCACACACCAGTTACACACCAGTATACACCAGTTACACACCAGTACACACCAGTACACACCAGTATACACCAGTTACACACCAGTACACAACAGTATACACCAGTCACACACCAGTTACACACCAGTACACACCAGTTACACACCAGTACACACCAGTACACACCAGTATAAACCATTTACACGCCAGTTACACACCAGTATACACCAGTTACACACCAGTATACACCAGTCACACACCAGTCACACACGAGTTACACACCAGTTACACACCAGTATACACCAGTACACACCAGTTATGCACCAGTGAATCCCCAGGGCCACGAGGCAGCTTCATACCAGCCCTCCCAGTGCTCCCAGTTCCCTCCCAGTCCCTCCCAGTTCACTCCCAGTCCCTCCCAGTCCCTCCCAGTGCTCCCAGTTCCCTCCCAGTCCCTCCCAGTTCACTCCCAGTGCTCCCAGTTCCCTCCCAGTCCCTCCCAGTTCACTCCCAGTGCTCCCAGTTCCCTCCCAGTGCTCCCAGTTCCCTCCCAGTCCCTCCCAGTTCACTCCCAGTGCTCCCAGTTCCCTCCCAGTCCCTCCCAGTTCACTCCCAGTCCCTCCCAGTCCCTCCCAGTGCCCCCAGTCCGTACCTGTGCCCAGCCCAGTCCGTGGCCCGGCCCCCTCCCCGGCGCTGCTGGGGCTGCCCAGCTCCGGAGCTGTGGGAGAGAGGGGACCAGTACGGACCAGTATGGGCCAGTACGGGCCAGTATGGCCAGTATGGACCAGTACAGACCAGTATGGACCAGTATAGACCAGTACGGACCAGTATGGACCAGTATGGACCAGTATGGACCAGTATGGACCAGTACGGACCAGTATGGGCCAGTATGGACCAGTATGGACCAGTATGGACCAGTACGGACCAGTATGGGCCAGTATGGACCAGTATGGACCAGTATGGACCAGTACAGACCAGTATGGCCAGTATGGACCAGTACAGACCAGTATGGACCAGTATGGCCAGTATGGACCAGTATGGCCAGTATGGACCAGTATGGACCAGTATGGCCAGTATGGACCAGTACAGACCAGTATGGACCAGTATGGCCAGTATGGACCAGTATGGACCAGTACAGACCAGTATGGACCAGTATGGGCCAGTATGGACCAGTATGGACCAGTATGGACCAGTACAGACCAGTATGGACCAGTATGGCCAGTATGGACCAGTATGGACCAGTATGGACCAGTATGGACCAGTACAGACCAGTATGGACCAGTATGGCCAGTATGGACCAGTATGGACCAGTATGGACCAGTATGGACCAGTACAGACCAGTATGGACCAGTATGGACCAGTATGGACCAGTATGGACCAGTACAGACCAGTACGGACCAGTACGGGCCAGTATGGACCAGTATGGACCAGTATGGACCAGTACAGACCAGTAGGGACCAGTATGGACCAGTACAGACCAGTACGGACCAGTATGGGCCAGTATGGACCAGTATGGACCAGTATGGACCAGTATGGACCAGTATGGACCAGTACAGACCAGTATGGACCAGTATGGCCAGTATGGACCAGTATGGACCAGTATGGGCCAGTATGGCCAGTATGGGCCAGTATGGCCAGTATAGCCTCCCAGTGCTCCCAGTATAACCAGTAACCACCCAGTACAGCCTCCCAGTGTTCCCAGTATAACCAGTATAGCCTCCCAGTGCTCCCAGTATAACCAGTAACCACCCAGTATAGCCTCCCAGTGCTCCCAGTATAACCAGTATAGCCCCCCAGTGTTCCCAGTATAACCAGTATAGCCCCCCCAGTCCCCCCCAGTGCTCCCAGTATAACCAGTATAGCTCCCCAGTGCTCCCAGTATAACCAGTATAGCCCCCCCAGTGCTCCCAGTATAACCAGTACAGCCCCCCCCAGTCCCCCCAGTGCTCCCAGTATAACCAGTATAGCTCCCCAGTGTTCCCAGTATAACCAGTATAGCCCCCCAGTGCTCCCAGTATAACCAGTATAGCTCCCCAGTGCTCCCAGTATAACCAGTATAGCCCCCAGTGCTCCCAGTATAACCAGTATAGCCCCCCCAGTCCCCCCCAGTGCTCCCAGTATAACCAGTACAGCCCCCCAGTGCTCCCAGTATAACCAGTACAGCCCCCCCCAGTGCTCCCAGTATAACCAGTACAGCCCCCAGTGCTCCCAGTATAACCAGTACCGGCGGGCAGCAGGTCGCGGGGCTCAGGCCCCACAAAGCTGGTGGCAGCCACGGGCTCGGGGGGGGCCCCAGGGCCTGCGGGGACAGGGGGGGACACTGCAACGGTGCCACCGGTGCCACCGGGGAGGGGGGACACTGCAACGGTGCCACCGGTGCCATCCCAGTGCCACCAGTGCCCCCAGTGCCACCCAGTGCCACCAGTGCCACCCAGTGCCCTCCCAGTGCCCTCCCAGTGCCCTCCCAGTGCCACCAGTGCCCTACCAGTGCCCTCCCAGTGCCACCAGTGCCCTCCCAGTGCCACCAGTGCCACTCAGTGCCATCCCAGTGCCACCAGTGCCCTCCCAGTGCCACCAGTGCCATCCCAGTGCCATCCCAGTGCCCCCAGTGCCCCCAGTGCCACTCAGTGCCCTCCCAGTGCCACCAGTGCCATCCCAGTGCCATCCAGTGCCACCAGTGCCACCAGTGCCACCCAGTGCCCTCCCAGTGCCACCCAGTGCCATCCCAGTGCCATCCAGTGCCACCAGTGCCACCAGTGCCATCCCAGTGCTCCCAGTGCCCTCCCAGTGCCCCCAGTGCCACCAGGGAGGGGGGACACTGCACCAGTGCCACCGGTGCCACAGAGTGACCCTCCCAGTGCTCCCAGTGCCCCCCAGTGCTCCCAGTCCCTCCCAGTCCTTCCCAGTTTGCCTTAATCCCGCCCAGTCTCTCCCAGTGCCTTGAATCGCCCTCCCCGTGCCCACAATCCCTGTCCCAGTCCCTCCCAGTATAACCAGTCCCTCCTAGTCCCTCCCAGTCTCCCCCAGTCCCTCCCAGTATAACCAGTCCCTCCCAGTATAACCAGTCCCCCCCAGTCTCACCCAGTATAACCAGTCTCCCCCAGTCTCCCTCAGTCCTCCCCAGTCCCTCCCAGTATAACCAGTCCCTCCCAGTCCCCCCCAGTCCCTCCCAGTCCCCCCCAGTCCGTCCCATTCTCCCCTAGTCCCCCCCAGTATAACCAGTCCATCCCAGTCTCTCCCAGTGTAACCAGTCTCATCCAGTCCCTTCCAGTATAACCAGTCCCCCCCAGTCTCTCCCAGTCCCTCCCAGTCTAACCAGTCCCCTCCAGTTCCCCCAGTCCCCCCAGCCTCCCCCAGTCCCTCCCAGTCTAACCAGTTCCTCCCAGTCCCTCCCAGTCTAACCAGTATAACCAGTCCCTCCCAGTATAACCAGTCTCACCCAGTCCCCGCAGCAGCACCAGCAGTTCCCTCCCAGTATAACCAGTATAACCAGTGTAACCAGTCTCCCCCAGTCTCACCCAGTCCCCGCAGCAGCACCAGCAGCTCCCTCCCAGTATAACCAGTATAACCAGTATAACCAGTTCATACCCAGTCCCCTCAGCAGCACCAGCAGCTCTCTGCTCTCCTCCCTGCGCTGCCCCCGGGGGTCTCCCCAGGCCGGGGGGGGGCTGCGGGCGGGGGGCGGCGGGGGCGGGGGGCGGCTGTACCGGAGCACGCAGGAGCCCCCCACGACCACCACCACGCTGACTGGGAGAGAGACCCCCACCCAGTAAGAGAGAGCCCCCCACCCACCACCACAACGCTGACTGGGAGAGACAGGGACCCCCACCCAGTGAGAGAGACCCCCACCCACCCAGAGAGACCCCCCACCCAGTGAGAGAGACCCCCACCCACCACCACCACGCTGACTGGGAGAGACAGGGACCCCCACCCAGTGAGAGAGACCCCCACCCACCACCACAACGCTGACTGGGAGAGACAGAGACCCCCACCCTTGAGAGAGACCCCCACCCACCCAGAGAGACCCCCACCCACCCAGAGCCCCCCACGACCACCACAACGCTGACTGGGAGAGACAGGGACCCCCACCCGTGAGAGAGACCCCCACCAGTGAGACAGACCCCCACCCGTGAGAGAGACCCCCACCCACCCAGGGACCCCACCCGTGAGAGAGACCCCCACCAGTGAGACAGACCCCCACCCGTGAGAGAGACCCCCACCCACCCAGGGACCCCACCCGTGAGAGAGACCCCCACCCACCCAGAGAGCCCCCCACGACCACCACAACGCTGACTGGGAGAGACAGGGACCCCCACCCGTGAGAGAGACCCCCACCCAGAGCCCCCCACCACCAGCACACTGACTGTGGGGGGGGGGCGACATCACTCAGGGACCCCTGGGGAGGGGGGACCCCCCTGGGGAGATGGGACCCCCCCAAAGATGAGATGGAGACCCCCCACCCCCAGGAATGAGACGCCCCAACAGGGATGGGACCCCCCCCCAGAAAAAAGATGGGACCCCCTGCGATGGCCCCGGGGCTTGGGGACACCCCTGGGGGGGGTTGGGGACACTCCTGGGGGGGGGGGTTGGGGACACCCCCGGCCCCGCCCCCTCCCCGGCCCCGCCCCCTCCCCGCCCCTCCCCCCTCACCGCTGGGCCCGGGCGGCGCCTCCGGGGGCGGCATCGGGGGAGGGGCCCCCCCGGGCTGGGGGGGGGCAGCGCCTGCGGGCACCGGCGACACCAGGGACACCAGTGACCCCCCAGTAACATCCCAGTGCTCCCAGTGACCCCCCAGTACTCCCAGTGACCCCCCCAGTAACATCCCAGTGCTCCCAGTAACATCCCAGTGCTCCCAGTGACCTCTCAGTGCCCTCCCAGTGACACCCCAGTGACCCCCCAGTAACGTCCCATTGCTCCCAGTGACCCCCCAGTGACCCCCCAGTGCGCCCAGTGACCTCCCAGTGCTCCCAGTAACATCCCAGTGCCCTCCCAGTAACACCCCAGCGATGGGCCAGTGCTCCCAGTGACCCCCCAGTAACATCCCACTGACCCCCCAGTGCTCCCAGTCACATCCCAGTGACCCCCCAGTGACACCCCAGTGCTCCCAGTGCCCTCCCAGTGCTCCCAGTGATGGCCCAGTTACCTCCCAGTGACCTCCCAGTAACCCCCCAGTGCTCCCAGTGACCCCTCAGTAACATCCCAGTGACCTCCCAGTGCTCCCAGTAACATCCCAGTGCCCTCCCAGTGCTCCCAGTAACATCCCAGTGCTCCCAGTGACCCCTCAGTGCCTTCCCAGTGCTCCCAGTGACGGCCCAGTTACCTTCCAGTGACCTTCCAGTACCTCCCAGTGCTCCCACTGACAGCCCAGTAATCCCCAGTGTTCCCAGTAATCCCCACTGCTCCCAGTAACCCCCCAGTGCTCCCAGTGACCCCTCAGTAACATCCCACTGACCTCCCAGAGCTCCCAGTAACATCCCAGTAACCCCCCAGTGCCCCCACTGACAGCCCATTTACCTCCCAGTAAGGTCCCAGTGCTCCCAGTACCTCCGAGTGCTCTCAGTGACCTCCCAGTGCCCCCCCAGTGATCCCAGTGACCTCCCAGTAAGGTCCCAGTGCTCCCAGTAATCCCCCTCTGCTCCCAGTGACCTCCCAGTAACCTCCTAGTGACCTCCCAGTAAATCCCCAGTGATCCCAGTGACCACCCACTAACCTCACGGTGCCGTCCCAGTGCTCCCAGTGCCCTCCCAGTAACACCTCAGTGCTCCCAGTTACCTCCCAGTAACCCCCCCGTGCTCCCCCAGTGTTCCCAGTACCCTCCCAGTGCCGTCTGTCCCAGCTTCTCCAGTTTACCCCACATCATCCCAGTGCTCCCAGTGCCCCCCAGATCTCCGCAGTGTCCCCAGTTCCTCCCAGTTCCCCCCAGTGTTCCCAGTTCCTCCCAGTGCTCCCAGTCCCTCCCAGTTCCACCCAGTGCTCCCAGTCCCCCCAAGTTCCCGCCAGTGTCCCCAGTTCCCCCCAGTGCTCCCAGTTCCCCCCAGTGCTCCCAGTCCCCCCCAGTTCCCCCCAGTGCTCCCAGTCCCCCCCAGTGCTCCCAGTCCCCCCCAGTCCCCCCCAGTGCTCCCAGTCCCTCCCAGTTCCCCCCAGTGCCCCCCGCCCCTCCCCCCGGTACCGCCGCGGGGTCGCCACGGCAACGCGCGCGAGGCCGGCGGGCGCGAGCGGCGGCGGGACGGGCCGAGCGACGGGCGGCTCCGCCAATCAGCGGCCGCAGCGCGCGGGGCGGGGGTGGGGCACATTGCGGAGGCGGCACCGATAGGTGGGGACTCCACCAATTAGAGGCCGCAAAACCCGCGAAGCAGAGGCGCGCCGCAAAGGCTGCCGGGAGATGTAGTCCGACTCGAGCCCCGCTCTCTCTCCCACAGGGCCCCGCGGCGGAAGATGGCGGCGGGCGATGGCGCGGCCGAGGGCGCCGCGGGGCCGGGGCCGGGGCCGGGGCCGGTGTCCTTCGCCTTCAGCCGCAGGACCGAGCGGCGGCGGCCCCTGCCCGCGGGACCGTGCGCGGAGCCGGGCGCTGGCGGTGACAACGAGAGCGACACCGACTTCCTGACGGCCGTGGAGGACCGGGAGCTGCTCAGGTGGGCAGCGGGGGGCGGGGCTTAGAGATGGGCCACGCCCACGATCCGCGTTGGGGGCGGGGCTCGGCTGCCGGTTTGTGCCTGGAGGCTCCAGTGGGCGGGGCTTGGGGCAGGTGCGATATTTGAGGCGCCGGGGGGCGGGGCTTGAAGGGTCGTGATGGGGATCGAGGCTTCGGATGGGGCGGGGCTTGCGGGTGTGTTCCTAATATGGTCAAAAGGGCGTAGCTTGGGCTCTTGGCGTGGTGCTGCTGTGAGGGCGTGGCTTTTATGGGGGCGTGGCTTCTGCCCGGGAACGCCCCTTTGTTTAAAGGTAGTGTATGTTTGTGGGCGTGGCTAACTCTCTGTCCCCGCCCCCAGCACGCGGCCGGCCCCGCCCCCCAAGAAGGAGCTGGTGATCCCCCTGATCCCCTCCCACCGCTGGAGGAACCCGGAGCCCCCCCGTGCCGGCACAGACCCCGCCCCCAGCGCTGACCCCCGCCCCCAGCACAGACCCCGCCCCCCGAACAGACCCCGCCCCCAGCACAGACCCCGCCCCCAGCGCGGACCCCCCCTCGGTGGAGGCTCAGGCGGTGCAGGAGCTGCTCCAGGGTGAGTCGGGGGTCCTGGAGGGTCCTGGGGGGGCCCGGCTGAGCCCCCCGAGCCCCCCTGACCCCCCCTGACCCCGCAGAGGCCCGGCAGAGCCAGGAGCAGCCCAATGGAGAGCCCGGAGCCCCCATGGCCATCCCCCTGCAGCCCCCGGAGCGGGACCGGGACAGGGACAGGGACAGGGACAGGGACAGGGACAGGGACAGGGACAGGGACACGGTCGGCACCGGGGCACAGCCGGTGAGACACCCCCAGGACCCCCAAACATCCCCCGGGACCCCCAAACAGCCCCCGGGACCCCCAAACATCCCCTGGGACCCCTGAACATTTCCCGGGACCCCTGAACATCTTCCAGGACCCCCAAACAGCCCCTGGCATCCCCCGACATCCCCTGGGACCCCCAAGCATCCCCCAGGACCTCTGAGGGACCCCCGAACGCCCCCCAGGACCCCCACAGCCCTGGGACCCCCAAACATCCCCCGGGACCCCCAAACACCCCTGGGACCCCCAAACAGCCCCCGGGACCCCCAAACATCCCCCGGGACCCCTGAACATCCCCTGGGACCCCCAAGCATCCCCCGGGACCTCTGAGGGACCCCCAAACGCCCCCCAGGACCCCCACAGCCCTGGGACTCCCAAACATCCCCCGGGACCCCCAAACATCCCCTGGGATCCCCAAACATCCCTGGGACCCCCAAACATCCCCATGGGACCCCTGAACATGTCCTGGGACCCCCAAACATCCCGAGGGACTCCTGAACATCCTGTGGGATCCCCAAACATCCCCTGGGACCCCCAAACCGCCCTTGGGACCCCCCAAACATCCCTGGGACCCCCAAACATCCCCGTGGGACCCCCAAACAACCCTTGGGACCCCCCGAACAACCCTTGGGACCCCCAAACACCCCTGGGAGCCCTGAACATCCCCTGGGACCCCCAAACTGCCCCTGGGACCCCCAAACATCCCCATGGGACCCCCATGGTGCCCTCCTCACCTGGAGCTCCCCCAGCCCCTGAGCTGCCCTGGGGATCCCCAAACGCCCCCCAGAGCCCCCCAGAGCCCCCCGTTGCTCCCACATATCCCAGACTGCCCTGGGGACCCCCAGACGCCCCCCAGAGCCCCCCGTTGCTCCCCCAGCCCCCGAGCTGCCCTGGGGACCCCCAGACGCCCCCCAGCGCCCCCCGTTGCTCCCACAGACCCCCCGGGATTACGAGGCCGTGCCCGTGGGGCAGTTCGGGCTGGCCATGCTGCGGGGCATGGGCTGGAAACAGGGCCAGGGCATCGGCCGCACCTGCCCCAGGTGAGCCAGGGGCACCCCGAAACCCCGGGGGGGCCCCTAAACCGGGGGGGACCCCGAAACCCCCCAGGGGACCCCGAAACCGCCAGGGGACCCCTAAACCGGGGGGACCCCGAAACCGCCAGGGGCACCCTGAAACCGCCAGGGGGACCCCGAAACTGCCAGGGGGACCCTGAAACCCCAGGGGCACCCCGAAACCCCCCAGGGGCACCCCGAAACCGCCAGGGGGATCCCGAAACCGCCAGGGGCACCCCGAAACCGCCAGGGGCACCCCGAAACCGCCAGGGGCACCCCGAAACCCCCAGGGGCACCCCGAAACCGCCAGGGGGACCCCGAAACCGCCAGGGGAGTCAGGGGCACCCCGAAACCCCCAGGTGGACCCCCCGAAACCGCCAGGGGCACCCCGAAACTGCCAGGGAACCCTGAAACCGCCAGGGGCACCCCCAAACCGCCAGGGGCACCCCGAAACCGCCAGGGGACCCCGAAACCCCCAGGGGACCCCGAAACCCTCAGGGGAACCCTGAAACGCCAGGGGGACCCCGAAACCCCGGGGGACCCCGAAACCGCCAGGGGGACCCTGAAACCCCCGGGGAGACCCCAAAACCCCAGGGGGACCCTGAAGCTCCAGGGGACCCCAAAACCACCAGGGGACCCCGAAACCCCCGGGGGGACCCCAAAACCCCAGGGGGCCCCCAAAACTTTCAGGGGAGTCACTGGGGTACCCCCAAAACCCTCAGGTGAGTCAGGGGCACCCCAAAACCCCCAGGGGGACCCCAAAACCCCCAGGGGCACCCCAAACCCCCAGGAGAGTCAGGGCAACCCCAAAACCCCAGGGGACCCCAAAACCCCCAGGGGGACCCCAAAACCACCAGGGGAGTCACTGGGGACCCCAAAACTGGGAGGGCACCCCTCAACCCCTCAGCAGGGAACCCCCAAACTGGGGTTCACCCCTAAACCCCCCTGAGCCCCCCAGGTGGGTACCCCACACTGCTGAGCACCCCTAAACCCCCAGAGACCCCCTGAGCTCCCCAGGTGAGTGAGGGGGGTACCCCCAAACCAAAGGGGCACCCCTGAACCCCCAGGGATGGGAGGGACTGGGGGTACACCTGACCCAGCTGGATTTTGGGGTCTCCTCACGCCCCCCGGGTGATTTTGGGGTTCTCCCTGTTCTCCCCCAGAGTGCGTTTTGGGGTCCCCTCAGTGTATTTTGGGGTCCCTACACCCCTGTTCCCCCCTGTTTGGGGTCTCCTCACCCCTTTTCCTCCCAGGCTGGATTTTGGGGTGTCATGACCCCCCCAAGGGCTGATTTTGGGGACTCCTTTCTCCCCCAGGGTGCATTTTGGGGTCCCCTCACCCCGTTTCTCCCCGTAGTGTGTATTTTGGGGTCCTCTCACCCCCATGGTGTAATTTGGGATCACCCCTGGTGTATTTTGGGGTCCCCCTACCCCATTTTCCCCCCTCAGGATAGATTTTGGAGTTCCCTCTCACCTGCTGTATTTTGGGGTCCCCCTGCTGTATTTTGGGGTCCCCCTGGGTGTATTTTGGTGTCTTGAGGGTGTATTTTGGGGTCCCCCCGCTGTATTTTGGGGTCCCCCGGGTGTATTTTGGGGTCCCCCCGCTGTGTTTCAGGGTCCCCCTGGTGTATTTCGGGGTCCCCCCGCTGTATTTTGGGGTCTCGAGGGTGTATTTTGGGGTCCCCCGCTGTATTTTGGGGTCCCCCCGGGTGTATTTCGGGGTCCCCCCGCTGTATTTCGGGGTTCCCCTGCTCTATTTTGGGGTCTCCCTGCTGTATTTTGGGGTCCCTGGGTGTATTTTGGGGTCCCCCCGCTGTATTTCGGGGTCCCCCCTGCTGTATCTCAGGGTCCCCCCGCTGTATTTTGGGGTCTCCCCGCTGTATTTTGGGGTTCCCTGGGTGTATTTTGGGATTCCCCCCGGGTGTATTTTGGGGTCCCCCCGCTGTATTTCGGGGTCCCCCCGCTGTATTTCGGGGTCCCCCGGGTGTGTTTTGGGGTCCCTGGGTATATTTTGGGGTCCCTGGGTGTATTTCGGGGTCCCCACCCCCTCATTTCCCCTCCCCAGGGTTGTGCCCCCCCTGGAGCAGCGGCCCCGCCCGCGGGGGTTGGGGCTGGGGGCCGAGGCCGCCCCCCCCGGGACCCCCAAACACGGGGAGCCCCCCCAGGGCCCGGCCGTGGGAGACAGCGTGGGCATCGAGGCGGGGCCCCACCGCGGCCTGCAGGGAAAGGTGAGAGCAGCACGGACCAGTATAAACCAGTATAGACCAGTATGGACCAGTATGGACCAGTATAGACCAGTATAGAGCAGTACAGAGCAGCACTGGGTGGGCATCGAGGCGGGGCCCCACCGCGGCCTGCAGGGAAAGGTGA
This sequence comes from Setophaga petechia, assembly GCA_024362935.1. Classification (NCBI taxonomy): domain Eukaryota; kingdom Metazoa; phylum Chordata; class Aves; order Passeriformes; family Parulidae; genus Setophaga; species Setophaga petechia. The sequence goes on from JANCRA010000342.1 coordinate 23,886, forward strand.
GGATACTATGGACCAGTATGGACCAGTATAGACCAGTATGGACCAGTATAAACCACTATGGGCCAGTATAGAGCAGTATAAACCAGTATAGACCAGTGTGGACCAGCATAGACCAGTATAGAGCAGTAAGGACCAGCAGTGGGTGGGCATCGAGGCGGGGCCCCACCACGGCCTGCAGGGAAAGGTGAGGATACTGTGGACCAGTATGGACCAGTATAGACCAGTATGGACCAGTATAGACCAGTATAAACCAGTATGGGCTGGTACAGACCAGCACTGGGTGGGTATCGAGGCGGGGCCCCAACGCGCCCTTCAGGGAAAGGTGAGAGCGGCACGAACCAGTATAAACCAGTATGGACCAGTATAAACCAGTATAGACCGGTATGGGCCAGTATAAACCAGTATAGACCGGTATGGGCCAGTATAAACCAGTATAGACCGGTATGGGCCAGTATAAACCAGTATAGACCAGTATGGGCTGGTATAGACCAGTACAGACCAGTACTGGGTGGGCATCGAGGCGGGGCCCCACCACAGCCTGTGCGGAAAGGTGAGAGCTGCTGGACCAGTATGGACCAGTATAGACCAGTTTAAACCAGTATGGGCCAGTATAGATCAGTATGGACCAATATGGGCCAGTATAGACCAGTATGAACCCGCTCAGACCAGTACAGACCAGTACAGACCAGTACTGGGTGGGCATCGAGGCGGGGCCCCACCGCAGCCTGCGCGGACAGGTGAGAGCAGCAGGGACCAGTATAAACCAGTATGGACCAGTATGGACCAGCATGGATGAGTATGGACCGGTATAGAACCACAGAAACCAGTATGGACCTGTATAGACCAGTACAGGCCTGTATAAACCAGTTTGGACCAGTATAGACCAGTATAAACCAGTACACACCAGTACAAACTGGTCCCTCACTGGTGTGACTGGTCCCTAACTGGTCTAACTGGTCTGTAACTGGTGTAACGGGTTTCTAACTGGTCTAACTGGTCTGTAACTGGTTTAACTGGTTTCTAACTGGTGTAACTGGTTTCTAACTGGTCTGTAACTGGTCTAACTGGTCTGTAACTGGTCTAACTGGTCTGTAACTGGTTTAACTGGTTTCTAACTGGTGTAACTGGTTTCTAACTGGTCTCTAACTGGTCTGTAACTGGTGTAACTGGTCTGTAACTGGTTTAACTGGTTTCTAACTGGTCTAACTGGTCTCTAACTGGTTTGTAACTGGTCTAACTGGTCTGTAACTGGTTTTTAACTGGTGTCCCTGGGCAGGTGGAGGCGCTGGACCCCGAGACCGGGCGGGCGCTGGTGCGGCTGCAGCTGGGGGGGCAGGTGGTGGCGGTCAGCCAGCACGGGCTGAGACCAGTGGGGACTGGTGAGTGACCAGTATGGACCAGTATGGACCAGTAACACCCCCTGTGACCCCTGTGACCCCCCCCAGTAACTCCAGTGACACCCCAGTAACCCCAGTGATCCCAGTGATCCCAGTGCCCCCTGTGAGCCAGCACGGGCTGAGACCAGTGGGGACTGGTGAGTGACCAGTACGGACCAGTAACACCCCCAGGGACCCACCCTGTGATCCCAGTAACACCCCAGTAACCCCAGTGACCCCAGTGCCCCCAGTGATCCCAGTAACTCCCAGTGACACCCCAGTAACCCCAGTGATCCCAGTGCCCCCTGTGAGCCAGCACGGGCTGAGACCTGTGGGGACTGGTGAGTGACCAATACGGACCAGTATGGACCAGTAACACCCCCCAGTGACCCCTGTGACCCGCCCAGTAACACCCCAGTAACCCCAGTGATCCCAGTAACCCCTGTGAGCCAGCACGGGCTGAGACCCACGGGGACTGGTGAGTGACCAGTATAGACCAGTAACACCCAGTGACCCCTGGGACATCCCCCCAGTTAACCCCTGTGCCCCCATAGTCAGCACTGGTGAGTGACCAGTACGGACCAGTAACCCCCAGTAACCCCTGTGCCCCCCTGGTCAGCACTGGTGAGTGTCCCAGTACGGACCAGTAACCCCCAGTGACCCCTGTGCCCCCCTGGTCAGCACTGGTGAGTGTCCCAGTACAGACCAGTGCTCCCAGTAACCCCAGTTAACCCCTGTGCCCCTCTAGTCAGCACTGGTGAGTGTCCCAGTACAGACCAGTAAGCCCCAGTTAACCCCTGTGCCCCCTGTTCAGCACTGGTGAGTGTCCCAGTACAGACCAGTGCTCCCAGTAACCCCTGGAGCCTTCCCAGTAGCCCCAGTTCAGTCAGGGTAGGCTGTGTCCGCTGTCCCAGTTTGGACCAGTACATCCCAGTACCCCCCCCCTTCCCCACTGTAACTCCCTGTGCTCTCTACACTGGTTCATGCCCAGTGTGCACTGGGGAGCCTCCCAGTAACCCCCAGTAACATCCCAGTAACATCCCAGTAACCTTCCAGGGTATCCCAGTAACCCCCAGTAACCTGCCAGGAGCCCCCAGTGCTCCCAGTAACCCCCAGTAACCTCCCAGGGTATCCCAGTAACCTCCCAGTAACCCCCAGTGCTCCCAGTAACCCTCAGTGTTTCCCAGTAACCTCCCAGTAACGTCCCAGTAACCTCCCATGGTGTCCCAGTAGCTCCCAGTGCCTCCCAGTAACCTTCCAGTGCTCCCAGTGACACCCCAGTAACGTCCCAGTGCTCCCAGTCAGTCCCCCAGTCTCCCCCAGTCCATCCCAGTCCATCCCAGTCCATCCCAGTCCCTCCCAGTTCCCCCCAGTCCCTCCCAGTCCCATTCCCAGTCCTATTCCCAGTTTATCCCAATTCCATCCCAGTCACTCCCAGTCCCCCCAGTCCCTCCCAGTTTATCCCAGTTCCCCCCGGTCCCATTCCCAGTTCCCCCCAGTCCCTCCCAGTCTCTCCCAGTCACTCCCAGTTCCCCCCAGTCCCATTCCCAGTCTGTCCCAGTCCCTCCCAGTCCCCCCCAGTATATCCCAGTTCCCCCCAGTCACTCCCGGTTCCCTCAGGCCCCTCGGGCCGCCCCCCCCGGCCGGATGGGGGGGGTCAGGACGGGGACGCCCCGCGGGGGGGGGACAAGAGGAGGGAGCCCCCCGAGAGTGACAGGTGAGGGGGGGGGCTTGGGGGGTTCATTTTGGGGAGGGGGCTCTCATTTTGGGAGGTTCATTTTGGAGGGGGCTGTCATTTATGGGGGGTTCATTTTGGGGAGGGGGGCTCTCATTTTGGGGGTTCATTTTGGGGAGGGGGTCTCATTTTTGGGGGGTTCATTTGGGGGGAGGCTCTCACTTTGGGGGGTTCATTTTGGGGGGGCTCTCATTTTTGGGGGGTTCATTTTGGGGAGGGGGCTCTCATTTTGGGGGGTTCATTTTTGGGGGGGTTCATTTGGGGGGGTCTCATTTTTGGGGGGTCATTTTGGGGGAGGGTCTCATTTTTGGGGGGTTCATTGGGGGGGCTCTCATTTTTGAGGGCTTCATTTGGGGGGGGGCTCTCATTTTTGGGGGGTTCATTTTGGGGAGGGGGCTCTCATTTTGGGGGGCTCATTTTTGAGGGGTTCATTGGGGGGGCTCTCATTTTTGGGGGTTCATTTTGAGGGGGGTCTCATTTTTGGGGGGTTCATTTGGGGGGGTGGGCTCTCATTTTGGGGGGGGTCTCATTTTGGGGGGTTCATTTTGGGGTGTGGGCTCTCATTTTGGGGGTTCATTTTGGGGGGGGGCTCTCATTTTGGGGGGGGCTCTCATTTTTGAGGGGTTCATTTTGGGGGGGGTCTCATTTTTGGGGGGTTCATTTTGGGGAGGGGGCTCTCATTTTGGGGGGGTTCATGTTGGGGGGGGGTCTCTCATTTTGGAGGGGCTTTGGATTCCATTTTGGGGGGTCTCTCATTTTTGGGGGGCTCTGAGGGGGGCTCTCATTTAGGGTGGGTTTAACCCTTGAGGGGAGGGAACCCTCGGGTTTGGGGGGGCTCTGACCCTTTGGGGGGGGTTCTGTGCCCCTTTTGGGGGGGGTCTGGGGGTTCTCCATGGTTGATTTTGGGGGTCCCCATCATTCCGGGGGGGTCCCAACGCCCCCCGTGCCCCCCCAGGAGCGCGAAGCAGCCCCGGAGCGCCCCCCACTGGCTGCGGCGGGACCTGCGGGTGCGCTGCGTGGACAGGAACTTCCGGGGGGGGCTGTACTACAACTGCAAGGTGAGACCCCCAAAAACACCCCAAAAACACCCCAAAAACACCCCAAAATCACCCCAAAAACACCCCAAAAACACCCCCAGGAACTTCCCGGGGGGCTGTACTACAACTGCAAGGTGAGACCCCAAAAACCCCCAAAAACACCCCAAAAACACCCCAAAATCACCCCAAAAACACCCCAAACCATCCCAAAACCACCCCAAAAATACCCCAAAAACACCCAAAACCACCCCAAAAACACCCCAAAATCACCCCAAAATCACCCCAAAAACACCCCAAAAACACCCCCAGGAACTTCCGGGGGGGGGCTGTACTACAACTGCAAGGTGAGACCCCAAAAACACCCCAAAAAACACCCCAAAAACACCCCAAAAACACCCCCAGGAACTTCCGGGGGGGGGCTGTACTACAACTGCAAGGTGAGACCCCAAAAACACCCCCAAAAACACCCCAAAAACACCCCCAGGAACTTCCGGGGGGGGCTGTACTACAACTGCAAGGTGAGACCCCAAAAACACCCAAAAACACCCCAAAAACACCCCCAGGAACTTCCGGGGGGGGCTGTACTACAACTGCAAGGTGAGACCCCAAAAACACCCAAAACACCCCAAAAACACCCCAAAAACACCCCAAAAACACCCCAAAAACACCCCAAAAGCACCCCAAAAACACCCCCAGGGCCTTCCGGGGGGGGCTGTACTACAACTGCAAGGTGAGACCCCAAAAACCCCCCAAAACACCCCAAAACCACCCCAAAAACACCCCAAAAACACCCCAAAACCACCCCCAAAAACACCCAAAACCACCCCAAAACACCCCAAAAACACCCCCAGGGGCCTTCCGGGGGGGGCTGTACTACAAGTGCAAGGTGAGACCCCCAAAAACACCCAAAATCACCCCCAAAAACACCCCAAAAATACCTCAAAAACACCCCAAAAACACCCCAAAAACACCCAAAACCACCCCAAAACACCCCAAAAACACCCCCAGGGCCTTCCGGGGGGGGCTGTACTACAACTGCAAGGTGAGACCCCAAAAACACCCCAAAAACACCCCAAAACCACCCCAAAAACACCCCAAAAACACCCCAAAAACCCCCAAAATCACCCCAAAAAACACCCCAAAAACACCCCAAAAAACACCCCCAGGGCCTTCCGGGGGGGGCTGTACTACAACTGCAAGGTGAGACCCCAAAACCACCCCAAAACACCCCAAAAACACCCTAAAAACACCCCCAGGGCATTCCGGGGGGGGCTGTACTACAAGTGCAAGGTGAGACCCCAAAAACACCCAAAACCACCCCAAAAACACCCCAAAACACCCCAAAAACACCCCCAGGAACTTCCAGGGGGGGCTGTACTACAACTGCAAGGTGAGACCCCAAAAACCCCCAAAAACACCCCCAAAAACACCCCCAGGGCATTCCGGGGGGGGCTGTACTACAACTGCAAGGTGAGACCCCAAAAACACCCAAAAACACCCCAAAATACCCCAAAAACACCCCCAGGGCCTTCCGGGGGACGCTGTACTACAACTGCAAGGTGAGACCCCCAAAACCACCCCAAAAACACCTCAAAAACACCCAAAACACCCCAAAAACATCCCAGGAACCCCAAAAACCACACGGGGAACACCAAACACCCCCTCCCCGGGTGTTTTTGGGGTGCTGATCCCCCTCCCCCGGGTGTTTTTGGGGTGCTGACCCCCTATCCCGGGTGTTTTTGGGGTGCTGCCCCTCATGGATGCAATTTTGGGGTGCTGACCCCCCCCCTCCCGGCTGTTTTTGGGGTGCTGACCCCTCCCCGGGTGTTTTTGGGGTGCTGATCCCCTCCCCCGGGTGTTTTTGGGGTGCTGATCCCCCATGGATGCAATTTTGGGGTGCTGCCCCCCTACGGATGCAATTTTGGGGTGCTGATCCCCCTCCCGGGTGTTTTTGGGGTGCTGATCCCCCCCCCGGGTGTTTTTGGGGTGCTGATCCCCCCCCCGGGTGTTTTTGGGGTGCTGCCCCCCCAGATGCAGATCGAGGACCTGCTGTCCCCCGACACCTGCGTGTGCCGCACGGACGACGGGCGCCTGGTGGAGGGTGAGAGCCCCCCCAAAACGGGGAATTGAGGGGGGTCCTGACTCCCCAAAACTGCTCTGGAACCCCCAAAACCCCCCAAAACTGCTCTGGAACCCCCCAAAACTGCTCTGGAACCCCCAAAACTGCTCTGGAATACCCACCCCCAAAAACCCCCCAAAACTGCTCTGGAACCCCCAAATCCCCTGATATCCCTGACCCCCCCAAAACTCTTCGGGCACCCCCAAAATCCCCCCGATATTGCTGAGCCCCCCCCAAATCCCTCCTGACCCCCCATTGTCCCCCCTGTGTCCCCTGGGACCCCCCCCATGTCCCCCATGCCCCCGTCCCCCCCATGTCCTCCATGTCCCCCCCCATGTCCCCCCCTGTCCCCCTCATTGCCCCCCATGAACACCCTCATTGTCCCCCCACTGTCCCCCACTGTCCCCCATTGTCCCCCCGTTGTCCCTCCCCATTGTCCCCCCATTGTCCCCCCACTGTCCCCACTGTCCCCATTGTCCCCACTGTCCCCCACTGTCCCCACTGTCCCCACTGTCCCCCAATGTCCCCACTGTCCCCCCCATTGTCCCCATTGTCCCCACTGTCCCCACTGTCCCCACTGTCCCCATTGTCCCCATTGTCCCCCACTGTCCCCACTGTCCCCATTGTCCCCACTGTCCCCATTGTCCCCCACTGTCCCCACTGTCCCCAGTGTCCCCACTGTCCCCACTGTCCCCATTGTCCCCATTGTCCCCACTGTCCCCACTGTCCCCATTGTCCCCCCCCATTGTCCCCCCCATTGTCCCCACTGTCCCCATTGTCCCCATTGTCCCCACTGTCCCCATTGTCCCCACTGTCCCCCCACTGTCCCCATTGTCCCCAATGTCCCCGTTGTCCCCATTGTCCCCCATTGTCCCCATTGTCCCCCACTGTCCCCATTGTCCCCCACTGTCCCCACTGTCCCCATTGTCCCCATTGTCCCCACTGTCCCCACTGTCCCCATTGTCCCCATTGTCCCCACTGTCCCCCATTGTCCCCATTGTCCCCACTGTCCCCATTGTCCCCACTGTCCCCCATTGTCCCCATTGTCCCCACTGTCCCCCATTGTCCCCATTGTCCCCATTGTCCCCATTGTCCCCACTGTCCCCATTGTCCCCATTGTCCCCATTGTCCCCATTGTCCCCACTGTCCCCACTGTCCCCCACTGTCCCCCCCACTGTCTCCACTGTCCCCACTGTCCCCACTGTCCCCACTGTCCCCATTGTCCCCACTGTCCCCATTGTCCCCATTGTCCCCATGTCCCCCCCACTGTCCCCACTGTCCCCATTGTCCCCATTGTCCCCACTGTCCCCATTGTCCCCATTGTCCCCATGTCCCCCCCACTGTCCCCACTGTCCCCACTGTCCCCACTGTCCCCACTGTCCCCCCCACTGTCCCCAGGGCTCCGCGAGGCCTCTCTGGAGACGGTGGTGCCGCGGGGCAGCTCCGAGCGCGTCATGGTGGTGCTGGGGGAGCACGCGGGCACGGTGAGACCCCTCCCCAAATTACACACTGAGAGACCCCTCCCCAAATTACAGAGACCCCGCCCCAAATTACACACTGAGACCCCTCCCCAAATTACACACTGAGAGACCCCTCCCCAAATTACACACTGAGACCCCTCCCCAAATTACACACTGAGAGAGACCCCTCCCCAAATTACACACCGAGACCCCTGCCCCTATATACACACTGAGAGAGACCCCTCCCCACATTACAGAGACACCCTAAATACAGCCTGAGACCCCGCCCCAAATTACACACTGAGACCCCTCCCCAAATTACACACTGAGACCCCTCCCCAAATTACACACTGAGACTCACCCCAGATACAGCCTGAGACCCCTCCCCAAATTACACAGACACCCTGAACACAGCCTGAGACCCCTCCCCAATTTACAGAGACACCCTAAATACAGCCTGAGACCCCTCCCCAAATTACACACCGAGAGACCCCTCCCCAAATTACACACCGAGAGACCCTTCCCCAAATTACACACTGAGAGACCCCTGCCCTATATATACACTGAGACCCCCACCCCAAATTACACACCGAGAGACCCCTGCCTTATATACACACTGAGACCCCTCCCCAAATTACAGAGACACCCCAAATACAGCCTGAGACCCCTCCCCAATTTACACACTGACAGACCCTGCCCCAATTTACACACTGAGAGACCCCTCCCCAATTCACACACTGAGACCCCTCCCCAATTTACACACCGAGAGACCCCGCCCCAATATACACACCGAGACCCCGCCCCAATTTACACACTGAGACACCCCCAAAATACAGCCTGAGACCCCTCCCCAATTTACACACTGAGACCCCTCCTCAACTTATACACTGAGAGACCCCGCCCCAATTTACACACTGAGACCCCGCCCCAAATACACTCCGAGAGACCCCTCCCCAATTTACACACTGATACCCCTCAGATACAGCCTGAGACCCCTCCCCAATTTACACACTGAGACACCCCAGATACACCCTGAGACCCCTCCCCAAATACCCTGAGACCCCTCCCCAATATACTCTGAGATACTCCCCAATACATACTGAGACCCCTCCCCAATTACCCTGAGACACTCCCAGATATACCCTGAGACCCCTCCCCAAATATCCTGAGATCCCTCCCCAATTACCCTGAGACACCCCCAGATACTCTGAGACCCCTCCCCAAATACACCCTGAGAGCCCCTCCAAATACATCCTGAGACCCCCCCTAAACACACCCAGAGACCCCTCCCCAAATACCCTGAGACCCCCCCAAATAGACCCCGGGACCCCCAAAAATGCTGAGACCCCCCCAAATACCCCTCCAGATCCCCTTCCCCATAACCCCCCTCCCACATCTCCCCTCCCCAGATCCCCCTCCCCCAAATCCCAGACTCCTCCTCAAATTCCCCCTCTCCCAAACCCCCCTTCCCAAACCCCAGACCCCTCCCCAAATCTCCATTCCCAACCTCCCCCTCCCCACACCGCCAGCCCCCTCCCCCTGACCCATTTCCCCCATCTGCAGCTGGGCCGGATCCTGGAGCGGACTCGGCCCCAATCCCCCTCCCCATCTCCCCCTGACCCATTTCCCCCTCCCCAAATCCCCCTGACCCATCTCCCCCTGACCCATTTCCCCCCTCTCTCAGCTGGGCCGGATCCTGGAGCGGGACTCGGCCCAAATCCCCCTCCCCAAATCCCCCTCCCCCATTTCCCCCTCCCCATCTCCCCCCTCCCCATCTCCCCCTGACCCATTTCCCCCTCTCCCCTCAGCTGGCCGGATCCTGGAGCGGGACTCGGCCCCAATCCCCCTCCCCAGAGCCCCCCTGCCCCAATCCCCCTCCCCATCTCCCCCTGACCCATTTCCCCCTCCCCATTTCCCCTCCCCATCTCCCCCTGACCCATTTCCCCCTGTCCCCCCAGCTGGGCCGGATCCTGGAGCGGGACTCCGCGCGGGGCCGGGCCCTGGTGCAGCTGGGCCGGGCGGGCCCCGCGGTGCTGCCGCTGCCCTTCGACAGCATCTGCCACTACCTGGGCGGGGGCGACGACGACTGAGACCCCCGGGACCCCCCCCCAAATCCCCGGGCGGCCCCAACCGCGGCGGCCCCCGGGCAATAAACAGGGTCCAGAACCAGCGGAGAGGCCTCGGTGCCGTGTTGGAACGGGGGAGCCTCCCCCTGAAAACCCCCAAAATCCCCCTGAAGGACCCCCTGAGGGTCCCCAAAACCCCCTGAAACTCCCCTGAAGCCCCCCAGAATGGTCTTGGAGCCCCCCTGAAGGTCCCCAAAACCCCCTAAAACACCCCAAATCCCCCTGAAGCCCCCCAGAATGGTCTTGAAGCCCCCCTGAAGTCCCCCAAAACCCCCAGAACCCACCCAAAGGCCCTGCAGAAAAGGCCCTGAAGACCCGAAAATCCCCCTGAAGCCCCCCAGAAACGTCCCGAAGGCCCCCAGAACTCACTCAAAGTCCCCCAAAACCCCCAGGAACCCCCGAAAATCTCCTGAAGCTCCCCGAAATGCTCTTGGACACCCCTGAAGGCCCCAAAATCCCTCTGAAGTGCCCCCAAAGCCCCCTAAAATCCCCCTGAAGCCTCCCAGAACCCCCTCGAAGCCCCCTAAAAACCCCCAGAACCCACCTAAAGGGCCCCCAAAACCCCCTGAAGGCCCTCAAAACCCCCCCCGAAGCTTCCCAGAATCGCCATGAAGGCCCCCAAAACTTACCCAAAGTCCTCCAAAACCCCCTAAAATTCCCCTGAAGCCGCCCCAAAACCTCCTAAAAGCTGCCCAAGACCCCCCAGACCCCGTAAAGCCCCTAAAATCCCCCTGAAGCCCCCAGGACCCCCCCCTTGCCGCCCCCAAAGCGCTTTGCCAGTTTCCAACATGGCGGCGCGTCGTTGCTACGGCAACGCGGCACGCTACCGCCAGTTTCCAACATGGCGCGTTGTCGGGCAACGGCCCCGCCCTCTCCTCTCCGCCAATCAGCGCGCGCGCCCGCCCGGAGCGCGCCCCAATAGGGCGGTGTGCGTCTCACGTGACCGGAAGTCCGCTCTGGCCGGCGCTCTGAGGCGTCTCTATGGTCTGAGCGCCCCGCGGGAGCGGCCGCGGGGTTTGGGGGGAATTTTGGGGTTTTTGGGGTTTTGGGGGGTCCCGGCGGGTTGTGGGGACCCTTCGGTCCCCCCTTTCCGCTGCCTCCGAAGCGGCTCCGCCGCCGCCGGCGCGCCCCGCCATGGCGCAGGCCCGGGGGGTGAACAGCCTGCGCTTCAACCAGGACCAGAGTGAGTGGGGGGCCGGAACCCCGAACCCCCGAACCCCGGGATCCCCGAACCCCCCAAATCCCGGGATCCCTGAGCCCCCGAACCCCGGGATCCCTGAGCCCCCCGAACCCCCGAACCCCGGGATCCCTGAGCCCCCGAACCCCCGAACCCCCGAACCTCGAAACCCCTGAGCCCCCAAATCCCCGAAACTCCCGAACCCCGGGATCCCTGAGCCCCCGAACCCCCGAACCCCCGAACCCCGGGATCCCTGAGCCCCCAAACCCCCGAACCCCCGAACCCCGGGATCCCTGAACCCCCGAACCCCCAAACCCCGGGATCCCTGAACCCCCGAACCCCGGGATCCCTGAGCCCCCAAACCCCCGAACCCCTGAACCCGGGGATCCCTGAGCCCCCGAACCCCGGGATCCCTGAGCCCCCAAATCCCCGAACCCCCGAACCCCGGGATCCCTGAGCCCCCAAATCCCCGAACCCCCAGAAGCCCCGAACCCCGAAACCTCGAGCCCACGGACCCCCGAAACCTCTGAACCCCAAAACCCCGAACCCCTGAGCCCCCAAATCCCCTGAACGCCCGGACCCCCCGAACCCCCGAACCCCGAACCCTCGAGCCCACGGATCCCCAAACCCCGAACCCCTGAACCTTGAGCCACCAAACCCCTGAGCCCCCGGAGCCCCGAAACTCCAAACTCCCGGACCCCCAAACGCTGAACCCCCGAACTCCCCAAACCCCCGAACCCCAAACCCCTGAAGCACCGCACCCCTGAACCCCCAAAACTCTGAGCCCCCGAACCCGCAAATCCCGAACCCCCAAATCCGGAACCCCCAAACCCCTGAACCCCCAAATCCCCGAACCCCTGAACCCCGAACCCCCAAATCCCCGAACCCTCAAATCCCAAACCCCCGAACCCCCAAATCCCGAACCCCCAAATCCCGAACCCCCAAATCCCAAACCCCCTGAACCCCCAAATGTCGAACCCCCCGAACCCCCAAATCCCGAACCCCCAAACCCCCGAACCCCCAAATCCCGAACCCCCAAATCCTGAACCCCTGAACCCCCGAACCCCCAAATCCCGAACCCCCAAACCCCTGAACCCCCCCAAATCCCCGAACCCCCAAATCCCGAACCCCCAAATCCTCAAACCCCTGAACCCCCAAATCCCGAACCCCCAAATCCCGAACCCCCAAACCCCTGAACCCCCAAACCCCTGAACCCCCAAATCCCGAACCCCCAAATCCCGAACCTCCCCCAGCGCCTCCTCGGGACCCCAGACCCCCCCGGAACCCCCAAAACGCCCCCGGCACCCTCAACCCCCTGAGTTCGCTCCGGGAGCCCCAGCCCCGCCCCCTCCAAGGCCCCCTAAATGTCCCCCGGGACCCCCAAATGACCCCCAGGACCCCCAAATGACCCCCGGGACCCCCAAATGACCCCCGGGACCCCCAAATGTCCCCCGGGACCCCCAAACCCTCCCAGGACTCCGCAGAGCCCCCCAGACCCACTCAGGGACCCCCCAATTGCCCCGGGTGTCCCCAAACCCCCCCCCAGGTGTCCCCAAGCCCCTCCCCAGGTGTCCCCAGGTGTCCCCAAGCCCCCCCCGGGTGTCCCCGGGTGTCCCCAAAGTCCCCCCAGGTGCCCCCAAACCCCCCCAGATGTCCCCAAGCCCCCCCGGCTGTCCCCCAGCCCCTCCCCAGGTGTCCCCAGGTGTCCCCAAACCCCCCCAGGTGTCCCCAGGTGTCCCCAAGCCCCCCCCAGGTGTCCCCAAGTCCCCTCCCCAGGTGTCCCCAGGTGTCCCCAACCCCCCCCAGGTGTCCCCAAAGCCCCCCCAGGTGTCCCCAGGTGTCCCCAAGCCCCCCCGGGTGTCCCCAAGCCCCCCCGGGTGTCCCCGGGTGTCCCCAAGCCCCTCCCCAGGTGTCCCCAAGCCCCCCCCCCGGGTGTCCCCCAAGCCCCCCCAGGTGTCCCCAGGTGTCCCCAAGCCCCCCCAGGTGTCCCCAGGTGTCCCCAAGCCCCCCCCCAGGTGTCCCCAGGTGTCCCCAAGCCCCCCCGTGCCCCCAAACCCCCCCCCCCCAGGTGTCCCCAAGCCCCCCCAGGTGTCCCCAAGCCCCCCCGGGTGTCCCCAGGTGTCCCCAGGTGTCCCCAAGCCCCCCGTGCCCCCAAACCCCCCCCCCCAGGTGTCCCCCAGCCCCTCCCCAGGTGTCCCCAAGCCCCTCCCCAGGTGTCCCCCAAGCCCCCCCGGGTGTCCCCAGGTGTCCCCAAACCCCCCCAGGTGTCCCCAGATGTCCCCAAACCCCCCCGCCCAGGTGTCCCCAAGCCCCCCCAGGTGTCCCCAAGCCCCCCCAGGTGTCCCCAAGCCCCTCCCCAGGTGTCCCCCAGCCCCTCCCCAGATGTCCCCAAGCCCCCCGTGCCCCCCAGGCTGTTTCTGCGTGGCCATGGACTCGGGGGTGCGGATCTTCAACGTGGAGCCCCTGATGGAGAAAGGACACCTGGGTGAGGGACACGGGGACATGGGGACACTGGGGACACCTGGGTGAGGGACATGGGGACACCTGGGTGAGGGACATGGGGACACCTGGGGACACTGGGGACACCTGGGGACATTGGAGACACCTGGGGACACCTGGGTGAGAGACACTGGGACACCTGGGTGAGGGACACGGGGACACCTGGGTGAGGGACATGGGGACACCGGGGACACCTGGGTGAGGGACACGGGGACATTGGGGACATTGGGGACACCTGGGTGAGGGACACCTGGGTGAGGGACACGGGGACATTGGGGACACCTGGGTGAGGGACACAGGGACATGGGGACACCTGGGGGAGGGACATGGGGACACTGGGGACATTGGGGGACATTGGGGACACCTGGGTGAGGGACATGGGGACATCATTGGGGACACTGGGGACACCTGGGTGAGGGACATGAGGACACCTGGGTGAGGGACATGGGGACACCTGGGGACATCATTGGGGACACCTGGGTGAGGGACATGGGGACATTGGGGACATCATTGGACACCTGGGTGAGGGACATGGGGACACCTGGGGACATCATTGGGGACACCTGGGTGAGGGACATGGGGACATTGGGGACATGGGGGACACCTGGGTGAGGGACACGGGGACACCTGGGGACACCTGGGTGAGGGACACTGGGGACATCACTGGGGACACCTGGGTGAGGGACACTGGGGACACTGGGGACAGCTGGGTGAGGGTTTGGGGGATCCCCCTGCCCTGGGGGTCCCTGGGGGTCTCAGGGGTTTTGGGGGTCTCAGGGGTTTTTGGGGACTCAGGGTTTTTTTGGGGGTCCCTGGGGGGGTCTCAGGGTTTTTTGAGGGGTCCCTGGGGGTCTCAGGGGTTTTTTTGGGGGGTCTTTGGGGTCCCTCAGTTGCGCAGGAGGAGTCAGGGCAGGGATTTTGGGGGTGCCCAGGGCTGGGGGGGGTTTGGGGTTTTTTGGGGGGCTCCTTTGGGGTTTTTGGGGGGGGTTTGGGGTTTCTGGGGGGGCTCCTTTGGGGTTTTCTGGGGGGCTCCTTTGGGGTTTTTGGGGGCTCCTTTGGGGTTTTTTGGGGGCTCCTCGGCCTGGGGGGGTTTGGGGGTGTCGGGGCCTGGGGGAGGGGGCGGTTTGGGGGGGGGGTCCTCTCCTTTTGGGGGCGTTGCTCGATTTTGGGGGGGGGGTCTCTCGGCTGGGGGGTCCCAAAATTTGGGCTGGGGGGGGTCCCTGGGGCTGGGGGTGCCCCTGGGTTTGGGGGGGTCGATGGGATTTGGGGTGTCCCTGCCCTCGGGGGTGTGTCCTCCCGATTTTGGGGTGCCAAGGTGTCTTTTGGGGTGTCTCCTCTGATTTTGGGGTCCCCCCTGATTTTGGGGTCTCCTCTGATTTTGGGGGTCTCTCGCCTGATTTTGGGGTGCCCCCCTGATTTTGGGGTGTCCCCCTAATTTCGGGGTCCCCCCGGTGATTTTGGGGTGTCCCCCCCCGATTTTGGGGTCCCCTCCCGGTATTTTGGGGTGCTCCCACTCTCGGGGGTGTCCCCCCTGATTTTGGGATGCCGCGGTGTTTTTGGGGTCCCCCCTGATTTTGGGGTTCCCCCCTTATTGTAGGGTGTCCCCCTGATTTTGGGGTTCCCCCTGATTTTGGGGTCCCCTGCTGTTTTGGGGTCCCCCCTGATCTCGGGGTCCCGCGGTGTTTTGGGGTCCCCCCGGTGTTTTTGAGGTGCCCCCCCGTGATTTTGGGGTTCCGCGGTGTTTTTGGGGTGCCCCCCCCAGATTTTGGGGTCTCTCCCCGATGTTTTTTGGGGTTCCTCCTCTAATTTTGGAGTCTCCCCTGATTTCGGGGTCCCCCCGGTGTTTTTGGGGACCGCGGTGTTTTGGGGTCTCCCCCTGATTTCGGGGTTCCCCCCTGATTTTGGGGTGTCTCCGGTATTTTTCGGTGCCTTCCCTGATTTTGGGGTCCCCCCCGGTGTTTATGGGATCCCGTGGTGTGTTGGGGTCCCCCCCTGATGAGGGGTTCCCCCTCTGATTTTGGTACCCCTCTGATTTGGGGTCCTGCGGTGTTTTTTGGGGTCCCCCCGGTGTTTTTTGAGGTTCCTCCCTGATTTCGGGGTTCCCCCCTGATTTCGGGTTCCGCCCGCGGTGTTTTTTGGGATCCCCGCCTGATTTCGGGGTGTCCCCCCTGATTTCGGGGTGCCCCGGTGTGTTTTTGGGGTGCAGCGATGTTTTCGGGGTCCCCCCTGATTCTGGGGTCCCCCCCTGATTTCGGGGTGCCGCGGTGTTTTGGGTTCCTCCCCAAGATTTTGGGGTGCCGCGGTGTTTTTTGGGGTCCCCGCCTGATTTCGGGGTGCCCGGTGTTTTGGGGTGCCGCGGTGTTTTTGGGCTTCCCCCCTGATTTCGAGGTGCCGCGGTGTTTTTTGGGATCCCCGCCTGATTTTGGGGTGCCCCCCGATTTCGGGGTGCCCGGTGTGTTTCGGGGTGCCCCGGTGTTTTTGGAATCCCCGCCCTGATTTCGGGGTCCCCCTGATTTGGGGTCCCCCCGGTATTTCGGGGTCCCCCTGATTTGGGGGTGCCGCTGTGTTTTCGGGGTCCCCCCCTGATCTGGGGTCCCCCCGGTGTTTTCGGGGTCCCCCTGATCCGGGGTCCCCCGGTGTGTTCGGGGCACAGACGCGGAGCAGGTGGGCAGCGTGGCGCTGGTGGAGATGCTGCACCGCTCCAACCTGCTGGCCATCGTGGGCGGCGGCAGCCAGCCCAAGTTCCCGAGGGCTCCGGTGAGCCCCGGAACGGGGGGGGGACCCCGAAATGGGGAGGGGGGCCCAAATTGGGAGGGGGGACCCCGAAATGGGGAGGGGGGACCCCTAAAATGGGGAGGGGGTCCCAAATTGGGAGGGGGGACCCCAAAAATGGGGAGGGGGGACCCCAAAATGGGGGGGGGTCCCAAATTGGGAGGGGGGCCCAAAAATGGGGAGGGGCCTAAAAATGCGGGGGGGGGACCAAAAATGGAGGGGACCGGAAAGGGGGGAGGGGGGGCCCAAACATGGGGGGGGGGGCAAAAATGGGGGGGGGGGGGGTCCCAAAAATGGGGGGGGGGGCAAAAATGGGGGGGGAGTCCCAAGAATGGGGAGGGGGGCCCAAACATGGGGGGAATCCCCCAAAATGGGGGGAACCCCAAAAAGGGGGGGAGCCCCAGAAATGGGGGGATCCCCAAATTCACTGGGGGATCTCCAAAAAATGGGGGGGGGAGCCCCCCAAAAATGGGGGGGGGGTCCCAAAAATGGCGGGGGTCCAAAAATGGGGGGGGGGCCAAAATGGGGGGGGGGGGGGTGTCACAAAAATTGGGGGGGGGGGGGTCCAAAAATGTGGGGAGGGCCCGAATTCACCGGGGGGGGATTCCCAAAAATGGGGGGGGGGGGTCCCCAAATTCCCTGGGAAATCCCTGAAACCGGGGAAGGGACAAGCAGGTGCTGTGCCCGTGTCTGTCTGTCCGTCTGTCCGTGCAGTGCTGATCTGGGTGCCCGTGTCTGTCTGTCTGTCCGTGTGTCTGTCTGTCTGTCTGTCTGTCACAGTGCTGATCTGGGTGCCTGTGTCTGTCTGTCTGTCTGTCTGTCCGTCTCTCACAGTGCTGATCTGTCTGTCTGTCTGTCTGTCCATGCAGTGCTGATCTGAGTGCCAGTGTCTGTCTGTCCATCTGTCACAGTGCTGATCTGTCTGTCTGTCCGTGCAGTGCTGATCTGGGACGATGCCCGTGTCTGTCTGTCTGTCTGTCACAGTGCTGATCTGTCTGTCCGTGCAGTGCTGATCTGTCTGTCTGTCTGTCTGTCCGTGCAGTGCTGATCTGGGATGATGCCCGTGTCTGTCTGTCTGTCTGTCTGTCCGTGCAGTGCTGATCTCTCTGTCTGTCTGTCTGTCCGTGCAGTGCTGATCTGTCTGTCTGTCCGTCTGTCCGTGCAGTGCTGATCTGTCTGTCTGTCTGTCTGTCCGTGCAGTGCTGATCTGTCTGTCTGTCTGTCCGTCTGTCACAGTGCTGATCTGTCTGTCCGTCTGTCCGTGCAGTGCTGATCTGTCTGTCTGTCCGTCTGTCACAGTGCTGATCTGGGACGAATGCCCGTGAGGGGAAGGACAAGCTGGTGCTGGAGTTCAGCTTCCCCAAACCCGTGCTGGCCGTGCGCATGCGGCACGACCGGTACTGGGAGCACTGGGAGCACTGGGAGCACTGGGAGCACTGGGAATGGGACTGGGAATGGGACTGGGAGCACTGGGAGCACTGGGAATGGGACTGGGGGCACTGGGAGCGCTGGGAGCACTGGGAATACTGGGAGCACTGGGAGCACTGGGAACACTGGGAATGGGACTGGGAATGGGACTGGGAGCACTGGGAGCACTGGGAGCACTGGGAATGGGACTGGGAATGGGGACTGGGAATGGGACTGGGAGCACTGGGAGCACTGGGAGCACTGGGAGCGCTGGGAAATGGGACTGGGAATGGGACTGGGAGCACTGGGAGCACTGGGAGCACTGGGAATGGGACTGGGAATGGGACTGGGAGCACTGGGAGCACTGGGAGCGCTGGGGGCACTGGGGGCACTGGGAGCACTGGGAGCACAGGAACACTGGGAATACTGGGGGCACTGGGAATACTGGGAATATTGGGAATACTGGGAGCACTGGGAGCACTGGGAGCACTGGGAGCACTGGGAATGGGACTGAGAATGGGTACTGGGAATGGGGACCGGGGAAACTGGGAGCACTGGGAGCACTGGGAATACTGGGAGCACTGGGAATACTGGGAGCACTGGGAGCACTGGAAATACTGGGAACACTGGGAATACTGGGGGAACTGGGAGCACTGGGAATATTGGGGGGACTGGGAGCATTGGGAGCACTGAGAGCACTGGGGGGACTGGGAGCACTGGGAATACTGGGAGCACTGGGAATGGGACCGGGAATGGGGACTGGGGAAACTGGAGAACTGGGGGGACTGGAAGGGGCACTGAGGTGGCACTGGGAGCACTGGGAATGGGGACTGGGGGGACTGGGGAAACTGGGGAAAACTGGGAATGGGGACTGGGGAAACTGGGAATGGGAACTGGGGAAACTGGGAATGGGAATGGGGGAACTGGCAAATGGGAACTTGGTACTGGGGGGTACTGGACAACTGGGGGGACTGTAAGGAGCACTGGGGTGGCACTGGGGGCACTGGGGTGGCACTGGGTGTCACAGGGTGTCCCTGTCCCTGTGCCAGGCTGGTGGTGGCCCTGCAGACCCGTCTGTACTGGGAGCATTGGGTTGGCACTGGGTGTCACTGGGAGCACTGGGGTGTCCCTGGGGTGTCCCTGGTGTCACTGCTGTCCCTGTCCCTGTCCCAGGCTGGTGGTGGCCCTGCAGAGCCGTCTCTACGTGTTCTCCTTCCCCCACCGGCCCACCAAGCTCTTCGAGTTCGACACCCGCGACAACCCCAAAGGTGGGGGGACCCCAAAAACCCGGAGGGGACCCCAAAAACTGCAGAAATACCCCAAAAGCCCGGGGGGGGGGACCCCAAAACCCGGGGGGGGACCCCAAAACCCGGGGGGACCCCAAAAACTGCAGAAGGACCCCAAAACCCGGGAGGGGACCCCAAAAACCACGGGGGGGGACCCCAAAACCTGGGGGAGACCCCAATGCTCTGAGGGGACTTAGGTGGGGGCACCCCGATGTCCTGGGGGGTTTTGGGGGTCCCCAATATCCAGGGGGGTGATTTTGGGGTCCCCACTGTCAGGGATTTTTGGGGTCCCCAATGTCCTGGGGGTTTTTGGGGTCCCCAATGTCCTGTGGGTGTTTTTGGGGTTCCCCAATGCCCCGTGGTTGTTCTCGGGGTGTCCCCCTGCCCCAGGGGTGTTTTTGGGGTGTCCCTCAATGTCCCGTGGTATTTTGGGGTTCCCCAATGTCCCGTTGTGTTTTTGGGGTGTCCCCGTGTCCCATGGGTGTTTTTTGGGGTGCCCCATGGGTGTTTTGGAGTGTCCCCAATGTCCCATGGGTGTTTTGGGGTGTCCCATGGGTGTTTTGGGGTGTCCCCCTGTCCCATGGGTGTTTTGGGGTGTCCCACGGGTGTTTGGGGGTGTCCCATGGTGTTTTGGGGTGTCCCACGCGTGTTTGGGGTGTCCCATGGGTGTTTGGGGTGTCCCATGGTGTTTTGGGGGTGTCCCCAATGTCCCATGGGTGTTTTTGGGGATGCCCCCATGGGTGTGTTTGGTGTCCCCGTGCCCCATGGATGTTTTGAGGTGTCCCATGGGTGTTTTGGGGTGTCCCATGGGTGTTTTGGGGTGTCCCATGGGTGTTTTGGGGTGTCCCCCCTGTCCCATGGGTGTTTTGGGTGTCCCATGGTGTTTTGGGGTGTCCCATGGGTGTTTGGGTGTCCCATGGTGTTTTGGGGTGTCCCATGGGTGTTTTGGGGTGTCCCATGGGTGTTTGGGTGTCCCATGGTGTTTTGGGGTGTCCCATGGGTGTTTTGGGGTGTCCCATGGGTGTTTGGGGTGTCCCATGGGTGTTTGGGGTGTCCCATGGGTGTTTTGGGGTGTCCCCAATGTCCCACGGGTGTTTTGGGGTGTCCCACGGGTGTTTGGGGTGTCCCATGGGTGTTTGGGGTGTCCCATGGGTGTTTGGGGGTGTCCCACGGGTGTTTTTGGGGTGTCCCACGGGTGTTTGGGGTGTCCCCAATGTCCCATGGGTGTTTGGGGTGTCCCATGGGTGTTTGGGGTGTCCCATGGGTGTTTTGGGGGTGTCCCATGGGTGTTTTGGGGTGTCCCATGGGTGTTTGGGGTGTCCCATGGGTGTTTTGGGGGTGTCCCATGGGTGTTTGAGGTGTCCCACGGGTGTTTGGGGTGCCCCACGGGTGTTTGGGGTGTCCCATGGGTGTTTTGGGGTGTCCCCAATGTCCCACGGGTGTTTGGGGTGTCCCATGGGTGTTTTTGGGGTGCCCCTGTCCCCGCAGGGATCGTGGATCTCTGTCCCAGCGTGGAGCGAGCCCTGCTCGTGTTCCCGGGGCACAAATGCGGCAGCCTGCAGCTGGTGGTGAGCGGGGACTGGGGATACTGGGGGGACTGGGGGGGACTGGGGGGACTGGGAACACTGGGAACACTGGGAATACTGGGAATACTGGGAATACTGGGAACTGGGGGGGACTGGGAGCACTGGGAATACTGGGAACACTGGGGGGACTGGGGGGACTGGGAACACTGGGAATACTGGGAATACTGGGAACACTGGGAATACTGGGAACTGGGGGGACTGGGAGCACTGGGAATACTGGGAATACTGGGAACACTGGGAATACTGGGAATACTGGGAATACTGGGAACTGGGGGGACTGGGAACACTGGGGGGACTGGGAACACTGGGAATACTGGGAATACTGGGAACTGGGAATACTGGGAATACTGGGAGTACTGGGGGGACTGGGGGGACTGGGAACACTGGGGGGACTGGGAATACTGGGAATACTGGGAACACTGGGAATACTGGGGGGACTGGGGGACTGGGGGAACTGGGGGGAACTGGGAATACTGGGAGCACTGGGGGGCTGGGGGGATACTGGGAACACTGGG
Organism: Setophaga petechia; assembly: GCA_024362935.1. Lineage (NCBI taxonomy): Eukaryota > Metazoa > Chordata > Aves > Passeriformes > Parulidae > Setophaga > Setophaga petechia. The sequence goes on from JANCRA010000342.1 coordinate 44,981, forward strand.
GGATACTGGGAAGACTGGGAGCACTGGGGGATACTGGGAAGACTGGGAGCACTGGGAGGGACTGGGGGGAACTGGGAGGGACTGAGAACACTGGGAATACTGGGAACACTGGGAGGGACTGGGAACACTGGGAATATTGGGGGGACTGGGAACACTGGGAACACTGGGAGGGACTGGGAGCACTGGGAGGGACTGGGTGGAACTGGGAACACTGGGAGCACTGGGAAACTGGGGGAGGTGGCTGAGCTGATACTGGGGGCACTGGGGAGCTCTGTGGGATACTGGGCTGCACTGGGCCATACTGGGGAGCACTGGGAGTGTACTGGTGTGCACTGGGCCATACAGGGTGGTACTGATGCCATACTGGGCGGCACTGGGCCATACTGGGTGGCACTGGGCCATACTGGGGAGCACTGGGAGTGTACTGGTGTACACTGGGCCATACAGGGTGGTACTGATGCCATACTGGGCGGCACTGGGCCATACTGGGTGGCACTGGGCCATACTGGGGAGAACTGGGGTTGTACTGGTGTGCACTAGGGGTGTACTGGGGTGACATTGACGTTGTACTGGTGCCATACTGGGTGGCACTGGTGCCATACTGGGTGGCACTGGTGCCATACTGGGTGGCACCGGTCCCACCCTGGTGTCCCCCCTGTCCCCCCTCCTGTCCAGGACCTGGGCTGCACTGGGGGATACTGGGTGGCACTGGGGGATACTGGGGAGCACTGGGGTTGTACTGGGGAGCACTGGGATTGTACTGGTCCCACACTGGTGTGCCCCGGTGCCAGCCCGGTGTCCCTGTGCCCCCCAGGACTGGGTGATACTGGGTGGCACTGGTGCCTCCCTGGTGTGCCCCGGTGCCAGCCCGGTGTCCCTGTGCCCCCAGGACTGGGTGATACTGGGTGGCACTGGTGCCATACTGGTGGCACTGGTGCCACACTGCTGTGCCCCGGTGCCAGCCCGGTGTCCCTGTGCCCCCCAGGACTGGGTGATACAGGGTGGCACTGTGGCTGTACTGGTGCCACACTGGTGGCACTGGTGCCACACTGGTGTGCCCCGGTGCCAGCCCGGTGTCCCCTGTGCCCCCCCAGGACCTGGGCTCGGCCAAGCCGGGCACGTCCTCGGCGCCGGTGACCATCAATGCCCACCAGAGCGAGGTTGGCTGCGCCGCCCTGAGCCCCCCGGGCACCCTGGTGGCCTCGGCCTCGCGCCGGGGGACCCTGATCCGGCTCTTCTGCACCCAGAGCCGCGCCCCGCCTGCTGGAGCTGCGCCGCGGCACCGACCCCGCCACACTATACTGGTGCCACTGGGGGCACTGGGGGGACTGGGGACACTGGGGACAATGGGGACAATGGGGCTGGAGCTGTGCCACGGCACCGACCCCACCACCCTATACTGGTGCCACTGGGGGGACTGGGGACAATGGGGACAATGGGGGGGACTGGGGACAATGGGGGCACTGGGGGCAATGGGGACAATGGGGACACTGGGACTGACCCCGCCACCCTATACTGGTGGGACTGGGATGGACTGGGACACTGGGGGGACTGGGGGCAATGGGGACACTGGGGACAATGGGGACAATGGGGACAATGGGGACACTGGGGACAATCGGGGGGCTGGGACTGACCCCGCCACGCTCTACTGGTGCCACTGGGGGGAACTGGGGGGACTGGGAGGGACTGGGGGGACTGGGGACAGTGGGGACAATGGGGGCACTGGGGACAATGGGGGCACTGGGGACAATGGGGCTGGAGCTGTGCCACGGCACCGACCCCACCACGCTCTACTGGTGGGACTGGGAGCACTGGGAGGGACTGGGGGGGACTGGGAGCATTGGGGGCACTGGGAGGGACTGGGGGGCACTGGGGGGCCTGGCACTGACCCCCAGCCACACCTCTACTGGTGGGACTGGGGGAACTGGGAGGGACTGAGGGGGCTGGGACGGCTGGGACCGACCCCACCACACTCTACTGGTGAGACTGGGAGGGACTGGGTGCACTGGGGACAATGACGCTTGGGTTGGCGCTGACCCCTTCCATGCTATACTGGTGGGCACTCGGGAGCACTGGGAGGGACTGGGTGGGCTGGGACTGACCCTACCACCCTCTACTGGTGGGACTGGGAGGGACTGGGAGCACTGGGAAGGGCTGGAGGTGGAACTGGGGGACCCCCAGCCAGGTTTGGGGGTGTCTCCCCATCCGTGACGGGGTTTTGGGATGTCCCCCAATCCTGATGGAGTTTTGGGGTCCCCCAGCCCGGATGGGGTTTTAGGGGGGCTTTTGGGGGTCCCTAACGGTGTTTTGGGGTCCCCCAGCCCGGATGGGGTTTTAGGGGGGTTTTGGGGGTCCCTAACGGTGTTTTGGGGTCCCCCAGCCCGGATGGGGTTTTAGGGGGGGTTTTGGGGGTCCCTAACGGTGTTTTGGGGTCCCCCATCCCTGATGGGGTTTTAGGGGGGTTTTGGGGGTCCCTAACGGTGTTTCGGGGTCCCCCAGCCCAGATGGGGTTTCAGGGGGGGTTTTGGGGGTCCCTAACAGTGTTTTGGGGTCCCCCAGCCTGGCCTTCAGCCCCGACTGCTCGTTCCTGTGCGCGGCCAGTGACAAAGGCACCGGGCACGTCTTCGCCCTGCGGGACACGCGGCTCAACCGGCGCTCGGCGTGAGTGGGGGGCAGAGGGGAGGGGTCCCCGAGCCCCCCCTGACCCCCCCCGAGCCCCCCTGAGCCCGTGCTGTGCCCCTGCCCAGGCTGGCGCGGGTGGGCAAGGTGGGCCCGGTGCTGGGGCCCTACGTGGAGTCGCAGTGGTCGCTGGCGAGTTTCACCGTGCCGGCCGAGGCGCCCGGGGTGTGCGCGTTCGGCAGGGGCCCGGCCGCAGCCCCAGCTCCGTCATCGGTGAGTGCCAGAAACAGCGCCCCTGAGCTGCCCAGAAACTGCCCAGAAACTGCCCAGAAACTGCCCAAAAACTGCCCAGAAACACCCCAAAAACTGCCCAGAAACAGCCCCAGAAACTGCCCAGAAACACCCCAAAACCAGCCCCAGAAACACCCCAAAAACTGCCCAGAAACAGCCCAAAAACTGCCCAGAAACAGCCCCAGAAACACCCCAAAAACTGCCCCAGAAACACCCCAGAAACAGCCCAGAAACAGCCCCAGAAACACCCCAAAAAACTGCCCAGAAACAGCCCAAAAACAACCCCAGAAACACCCCAAAAACAGCCTCAGAAAACACCCCAAAAAACAACCCCAGAAACACCGCAAAAATAGCTCCAGCTCCATCATCGGTGAGTGACAAACAGACCTGAAATAGCGCCCCTAAACTGCCCAGAAACACCCCAAAAACTGCCCAGAAACACCCCAAAAACTGCCCCAGAAACACCCAAAAACTGCCCCAGAAAACACCCCAAAAACTGCCCAGAAACACCCCAAAACCAGCCCCAGCTCCGTCATCGGTGAGTGACAGAAATAGCACCCCTGAACTGCCCAGAAACAGCCCAGAAACAGCCTCAGAAACACCCCAAAACCAGCCCCCAGCTCCGTCATCGGTGAGTGACAGAAACAGCACCCCTGAACTGCCCAGAAACAGCCCAGAAACAACCCCAGAGACACCCCAGAAATTGCCCAGAAACACCCCCAAAACCAGCCCCTGAAACAGCCCAAAAACTGCCCCAGAAACAGCCCAAAAACACCCCAAAAACAACCCCAGAAACACCCCAAAACCAGCCCCCAGCTCCGCAGAAATAGCCCAAAAACAGCCTCAGAAACACCCCAGAAACACCCCAAAAACAGCCCAGAAACACACACCAAACCCAGCCCCAGCTCTGTCATCAGTGAGTGACACACAGACCCCAAATAACGCCCCTGAACTGCCCAGAAACAGCTCAAAAACACCCCAAAAACTGCCCAGAAACACCCCCAGAAACACCCCAAAAACTGCCCAGAAACACCCCAAAAACTGCCCCAGAAACACCCCAAAACCAGCCCCAGCTCTGTCATCGGTGAGTGACAGACAGAGCTGAAATAGCGCCCCTGAACTGCCCAGAAACACCCCAAAAACTGCCCAGAAACACCCCAAAAACAGCCCCAGCTCCGTCATTGGTGAGTGCCAGACAGAAATAGCACCCCTGAACTGCCCAGAAACAACTCCAGAAACACCCCAAAAACTGCCCAGAAACACCCCAAAAACTGCCCAGAAACACCCCAAAAATAGCCCCAGAAACACCTCAAAAACAGCCCCAGCTCCATCATCGGTGAGTGCCAGACAGAGCTGAAATAGCGCCCCTGAACTGCCCAGAAACACCCCAAAAACAACCCCAGAAACACCCCCAAAACTGCCCAGAAACACCCCAAACCCAGCCCCAGAAACACCCCCAGAAACAGCCCAAAAACTGCCCAGAAACAGCCCAAAAACAGCCCCAGCTCCGTCATCGCTGAGTAACAAACAGACCCCAAAGAGCACCCTGAACATCCCAAAACCACCCCCAGAAACTGCCCAGAAACACCCCAAAACCAGCCCCAGCTCTGTCATCAGTGAGTGCACACAGACCCCAGAAACAGCCCCAGAAACACCCCAAAAAACTGCCCAAAGCAGCCCCCAAAACCAGTCCCAGCTCTGTCATCGGTGAGTGCCAAAACACCCAAAAATATCCCCAGAAACTGCCCAAAAAACAGCCCCAAAATCAGCCCCAGAAACAGCCCAAACACCCCCCAAAAGCAGCCCCAGCTCCGTCATCAGTGAGTGCCAGAACAGCTCAGAACAGCCCCAAAAACTGCCCAAAAACAACCCCAGAAACAGCCCAGAAACTGCCCAGAAACACCCCAAAACAGCCCCAGAAACGCCCCAAAAACTGCCCAGAAACAGCCCCAGCTCTGTCATCGGTGAGTGACAGACAGACCTGAAATAGCGCGCCTAAACTGCCCAGAAACACCCCAAAAACAGCCCCAAAAACACCCCAAAACCAACCCCAGAAACACCCCAAAAACTGCCCAGAAACACCCCAAAACCAGCCCCAGCTCCATCATTGGTGAGTGTCAAAACACCCAAAAATATCCCCAAAAACTGCCCAGAAACAGCCCCAGCTCTGTCACCCCCAAATAGTGCCCGTGAACACCCCAAAAACAGCCCCAGAAACTGCCCAAAACCACCCCAAAACCTGCCCCAGAAACAGCCCCAGCTCGGTCATCAGTGAGTGCACACAGCCCCAGAAACAGCCCTAAACACCCCAAAATCAGCCCAAACACCCCAAAATCAGCCCAAAACACCCCAAAACGAGCCCAAACACCCCAAAAACAGCCCCAAACACCCCAAAATCAGCCCTAAACACCCAAAATCAGCCCAAACACACCCCAAAACCTGCCCAGAAACAGCCCCAGCTCGGTCATCAGTGAGTGCACACAGACCCCAAATAGTGCCCCTAAACACCCCAAAATCAGCCCAAACACCCCAAAATCAGCCCAAAACACCCCAAAAACAGCCCTAAACACCCCAAAACGAGTCCAAACACCCCAAAATCAGCCCTAAACACCCCAAAAACAGCCCTAAACACCCCAAAATCAGCCCAAACACACCCCAAAAACAGCCCCAGAAACACCCCAAAACCAGCCCAGAAACACCCCAAAAACAGCCCCAGAAAGAGTCCCAAAAACACCCCAAACAACACTGAGGGACCCCAAATAACCCAAACCAAACCCAGAATAATCCTGATGGACCCCAAAGTGCCCCAGAACACCCCAAACAACCCAGAACCCCCCTAAAGTAACAGCAAGGGAGCCCAGAGTAACCCAGAAATGCCCCAAAACAGCTCCAAGAGCCCCAAAATAATCCCAAGGGACCCCAAAACCGATCCTGAGGGACCCCAAAATGGCCCCAAGGGACCCTAAACTCTCTCAGGGCCCCTCCCTGCACCCTCTAAACCCCCCAGGGACCCCCTAAACCCCCCCAGGGCCCCTCCCTGCACCCCCAAACCCCCCAGGGACCCCCTAAACCCCCCCAGGGCCCCTCCCTGCACCCCTTAATCCACCTGGGGACCTCCTAAACTCCCCCAGGGTCCCTCCTTGCACCCCTAAATCCCCCAGGGACCCCCTAAACCCCCCCTGGACCCCTCCCTGCACCCCCAAAACCCCCCAGGGCCTTTCCCTGCACCCCTAAACCCCTCTGGGGACCCCTAAACCCCCCCTGAATGCCCGAATTACCCCCTAAACTCCCCCAGAGCCCCTCTCTGCACCCCCAAACCCCCCCAGCCCCCCCTGAACCCCTGCAGGGACCCCCTAAACCTCCCCATGGCCCCTCCCCGCACCCCTAAACCCCTCCCAACGACCCCCAGACCCTCCCAGGGCCCCTCCCTGCACCCCTAAATCCCCCCTAATCTCCCTAAACCGCCCCCCCGCACCTCTAACCCCCCCCAGGGACCCTCTAAATCCCCCCTAAATTCCCCAAACTCCCCCTAAACCCTTCAGGGCCCCTCCCTGCGCCCCAAAATCCCCCCTAAACCCCCCCGGGGCCCCTCCCTGCACCCCTAAAGCCCCCTGGGGACCCCCTAAACCCCCCCGAACACCCAAATTACCCCCTAAACGCCCCCCCAGCCCCTCTCTGCACCCCCAAAACCCCCTAAACCTCCCCACGGCCCCTCCCCACACCTCTAAAACCCCCCGGGGACCCCCTAAACCCCTCCCAAAGACCCCCAAACCCTCCCAGCGCCCCTCCCTGCACCCCTAAATCCCTCCTAAATTTCCCAAACTCCCCCTAAACCCTTCAGGGTCCCTCCCTGCACCCCCAAACCCCCCCGGGGCCTCCTAAACTCCCCCCTACACCCCTCAGGACCCCTCCCCGCACCCCAAAATCCCCCCTGGACCCCCTCAGGACCCCTCCCCGCACCCCAAATTCCCCCCTACACCCCCTCAGGACCCCTTTCCGCACCTCTAAAACCCCCCGGGGCCCCTCCCCGCACCCCCAATCCCCCCCTGGACCCCCCCCTGACCCTGGCCCGCGCCCCCCCAGCCGTGTGTGTGGACGGCACCTTCCACAAGTACGTGTTCAGCCCCGACGGCAACTGCAACCGCGAGGCCTTCGACGTCTTCCTGGACATCTGCGACGACGACGACTTCTGACCCCCCCCGGGACCCCCCCCGCGCCTCTGGGGACCCCCAAAACGCGTCACCCCCCGCAGCTGGCCCGTCTCTTTATTGGTGTCTCGGCGTAACAAAGGGGATTTAGAAAACTCCAAAAGGGGGGGGGGGGATACAAAACCGGGGTCCCCCCGCGTGCCCCGGGACCCCCCCGCGGTTGGTGGGGGGTGTCCCCCCCCTGCCCCTCCCCCCGGGCCCGGCCCAGCCTTTGGCCCGGGGGGGTTTGGGGGTGCTGGTGATGGGGGGGGTGGCACGGGTGTAGCCCTTAAAGAGTGGGGGGGGAATGGGGGGCTCAGAGGGAGGAGGAGGGGGGGTCAGTGCCGAATTTGAGGCGGTAGATGAAGGTCTTGGTGGGGAGCAGCACCTGGGGGGCGGGAGGGGGGGGGTCAGATAAGGGACCCCCCCCGTGCTCCTCTGTGGTTCTTTCCAACCTCATCCTCCCCCCCCCCGCCTCATTCACCAGTGGTGCGGTCCGGGCTGGGACTGCCCCCCCCGTACCCTGATGGTTCGTCCCAATCCACCCCCGATCCCCCCCTGCCCAATGGTTCATCCCAACTTCAGCGTCCATCTCCCCCCCCGTCCCCACAATGGTTCATCCCAATCTTGTCCCCCTCTATTCCGCAGTGGTTCAGCCCAGACCTACCCCCCGCCGTTCAATGGTTCATTCCCATGTCCCCCCCCCTCCATTCCCGATGGTTCATTCCCATGTATGTCCCCCCCATTCCCGATGGTTCATTCCCATGTGTCCCCCCCATTTCCCGATGGTTCATTCCCATGTCCCCCCTCCATTCCCGATGGTTCACTCCCATGTGTCCCCCCCCTCCATTCCCGATGGTTCATTCCTATGTGCCCCCCCTTCCATTCCCGATGGTTCATTCCCATGTGTGTCTCCCCCCTATTCCCGATGGTTCATTCCCATGTGTCCCCCACCCACATTCCCGATGGTTCATTCCCACATGTGTCCCCCCCCCCCATTCCCGATGGTTCATTCCCATGTCCCCCCCTCCATTCCCGATGGTTCATTCCCATGTGTGTCCCCCCCCATTCCCGATGGTTCATTCCCATGTGTCCCCCCCCCCCCCATTTCCGATGGTTCATTCCCATGTGTCCCCCCCTCCATTCCCGATGGTTCATTCCCATGTGTGTCTCCCCCCTATTCCCGATGGTTCATTCCCATGTGTCCCCCACCCACATTCCCGATGGTTCATTCCCACATGTGTCCCCCCCCCCCATTCCCGATGGTTCATTCCCATGTCCCCCCCTCCATTCCCGATGGTTCATTCCCATGTGTGTCCCCCCCCATTCCCGATGGTTCATTCCCATGTGTCCCCCCCCCCCATTTCCGATGGTTCATTCCCATGTGTCCCCCCCTCCATTCCCGATGGTTCATTCCCATGTCCCCCCCCCCCCCATTCCCGATGGTTCATTCCCATGTCCCCCCCCCCCCCCATTCCCGATGGTTCATTCCCATGTGTCCCCCCCCATTCCCGATGGTTCATTCCCATGTGTCCCCCCCCATTCCCGATGGTTCATTCCCATGTGTCCCCCCCCATTTTCCGATGGTTCATTCCCATGTCCCCCCCCATTCCCGATGGTTCATTCCCATGTCCCCCCCCCCCCATTCCCGATGGTTCACTCCCATGTGTCCCCCCCCATTCCCGATGGTTCACCCCCTGCCCCCTCCCGTGCTTTCACTCCCTGTGTCACCCCCCCTCCAGCAATGGTTCATTCCCAAAGCCCCCCCAGACCCCCAAACTCAAGGGGGGGGGGGTGACAGAGACCCCCCAAAAACCCCCCAGACCCCCCTGTGCCCCCCGGGTGGGTGACGGAGACCCCCAAAACCCCCCAGACCCCCCTGTGCCCCCTGGGTGGGTGATGGAGCCCCCCAGGGGCAGCACCCCAATAACTCCCCGTGCCCCCCGGGTGGGTGACAGAGCCCCTGTGACCCCCCCGTGCCCCAGACCCATTTTTGCCCCCCCAGACCCATTTTTGCCCCATTTTTGCCCAATTTCACCCACCGGGTGAGTGACGTAGCCCCCGCAGGGGCAGCACCGCAATAACCCATGACACCCCCAGACCCCTGTGAAGCCCCCAGACCCATTTTTTCCCCCCCAGACCCAATTTCATGCACCGGGTGAGTGACGTAGCCCCCGCAGGGGCAGCACCCCAATAACCCATGACACCCCCATGCCCTGAGAAGCCCCCAGACCCATCTTTACCCACCGGGTGAGTGACGTAGCCCCCGCAGGGGCAGCACCAGGCCCCCCCATGCCCTGTGAAGCCCCCAGACCCAATTTTACCCACCAGGTGAGTGACGTAGCCCCACAGGGGCAGCACCCCAATAACCCATGACACCTCCAGACCCCTTTGAAGCCCCCAGACCCAATTTCACCCGCCGGGTGTGTGATGTAGCCCCCACAGGGGTAGCACTGGGCCCTCTCTGAAGCCCCCAGACCCAATTTCACGCACCGGGTGTGTGACATAACCCTGCAGGGGCAGCACCCCAATAACCCATGACACCCCCAGACCCATTTTTCCCCCCCAGACCCAATTTCACGCACCGGGTGAGTGACGTAGCCCCCGCAGGGGCAGCACCCCAATAACCCATGACACCCCCAGACCCAATTTCACCTGCCAGGTGAGTGACGTAGCCCCCGCAGGAGCAGCACCAGCCCCCCCCAGACCCCTGAGAAGCCCCCAGACCCAATTTCACCCACCGGGTGAGTGACGTAGCCCCTGCAGGGGTAGCACCAGGCCCCCCCCATGCCCTGTGAAGCCCCCAGACCCAATTTGACGCACCGGGTGAGTGACGTAGCCCCCGCAGGGGTAGCACCAGGCCCCCAGGTCGCGCAGGCTCAGCACCAGCGGGTGCCCCTGGGCCCCCCCGTGGGTCAGCATGTGCCCCCCCACGTAGCGCCCGCACAGCACCTGGCGATGGGGAGGGGTCAGGGGGGCTTGGGGGTTCAGGGCACAGTTCTGGGGTGCAGGGGGATTTGGGGTGCAGGGGCAGTTTTTGGGTTTCAGGGGCTGTTTCGGGGGTCCTGGGGCAGTTTTTGGGGTCCTGGGGCAGTTTCTGGGGTCCTGGGGCAGTTTTTGGGCCCATTTTAGGGGTTCTGGGGTGTTTCTGGGGCCATTTTTGGGTTTCAGGGCAGTTTCTGGGGTTCAGGTGCAGTTTTAGGGGTTCTGGGGTGTTTCTGGGGCCATTTTTGGGGTCCCGGGGCAGTTTTAGGGGTTCAGGGGCAGTTTTGGGGTTCCTGGGAGTGGTTTTGGGGCAGCTCTTGATGTCCTGGGGGTGTCATTGTCCTGACCTGGTGGCAGCTCAGGCACAGCCCGTTCTGGGTTCAGGGGTGTTTTTGGGGTTCAGGGGGTGTTTTTGGGGCGGTTTTTGGGGTTCGGGGGGTGTTTTTGGGGTTCAGGGGGTGTTTTTGGGGCGGTTTTTGGGGTGTCTCACCTGGTGGCAGCTCAGGCACAGCCAGGTCTGGGTTCAGGGGTGTTTTTGGGGTTCGGGGGGTGTTTTTGGGGCAGTTTTTGGGGTTCGGGGGGTGTTTTTGGGGCGGTTTTTGGGGTGTCTCACCTGGTGGCAGCTCAGGCACAGCCAGGTCTGGGTTCGGGGGTGTTTTTGGGGTTCGGGGGGTGTTTTTGGGGCGGTTTTTGGGGTGTCTCACCTGGTGGCAGCTCAGGCACAGCCAGGTCTGGGTTCGGGGGTGTTTTTGGGGCGGTTTTTGGGGTTCAGGGGGTGTTTTTGGGGTGTCTCACCTGGTGGCAGCTCAGGCACAGCCAGTTCTCGCGGCGGCTGCCGCAGACCCCGCACGGGGGGGGCAGGAGGGTCCCCAGGGCGCCCCCGGCGGGGGGCGGGGCCACGGCCCCGAGGTGGGGGCAGCCCTGGAGCGGCGTCACCGCGAACAGCGCCCCCTGCGGGCCGGAGCGCTCAGCGCCAGCGCCGCCTCGGAACCGGCCACAAAGACCCCCAAAGCCCCCCAAAGCCAGCCCCAAACCAGCCCTAAACCCCCCAAAGCCAGCCCTAAACCCCCCCAAAGCCCCCCCAAAGCCAGCCCTAAACGCCCCCAAAGCCCCCCAAAGCCAGCCCTAAACCCCCCCAAAGCCCCCCCAAAGCCAGCCCTAAACGCCCCCAAAGCCCCCCAAAGCCCGCCCCAAAGCCAGCTCTAAACCCCCCAAAGCCCCCCCCAAAGCCAGCCCTAAACACCCCCAAATCCCCCCCAAAGCCAGCCCCAAATCCAGCCCCAAACCCCCCAAAGCCAGCCCTAAACCCCCCCAAATCCAGCTCTAAACCCCCCAAATCCAGCCCCCCAAATCCAGCCCCAAACCCCCCAAAGCCAGCCCTAAATCCAGCCCCAAAGCCCCCCAAAGCCTGCCCCAAAGCCAGCCCTAAACTCCCCCAAATCCCCCCCAAAGCCAGCCCCAAATCCAGCCCTAAACCCCCCAAATCCAGCCCTAAACCCCCCAAATCCAGCCCCAAACCCCCCAAAGCCAGCCTAAACCCCCCCAAAGCCAGCCCTAAACCCCCCAAAGCCAGCCCTAAACCCCCCCAAAGCCAGCCCTAAACCCCCCCAAAGCCAGCCCTAAATCCCCCCCAAATCCAGCCTCCCAAATTGCCCCCAAATCCAGCCCTAAACCCAGCCCCAAATCCCCCCCAAAGCCAGCCCTAAAACCCCCCAAAGCCAGCCCCAAATCCCCCCCTAAACCAGCCCTAACCCCCCCCAAATCCAGCCCTAACCCCCCCCAAAGCCAGCCCCAAATCCCCCCCTAAACCCAGCCCTAAACCCCCCCAAAGCCAGCCCCAAATCCTCATTCCCAAATCCACCCCTAAATCCTCATCCCCTAAAACTCAGCCCCAAATCCTCATCCCCAAATCCCACCCACCCCCCCGGCAAACCCCCCCCCCCAAAACCCCACCCCAACCCCCCCCACAAACCTCCCCCAAACCCCCTTCCCTGAACCCCCTCCCAAATCCCCCCTCCCCAAATCCTCCCCAACCTCGATCCCCCTCAAACCCCTCCCTACAAACCCTCCCGGACCCCTCCCCAAACCCAGAACCTCAACCCCCCCCAACCCCCTTTCCAAACCCCCCAGACCCCTCCCCCAACCCCAAATTCCCCAAAACCCCTCCCCCAGACCCTCCCCAAACCGCCAGACCCCTCCCCAAATCCCAACGCCCCCAACCCCTTCCCCAGACCCCAAATTCCCCCAAACGCCCCAAAATCCCTCCCCAACCCCAAATTCCCGCAATTCCCTTCCCGAGACCCCCTCCCCAAACCCCCAGACCCCTTCCCCAAATCCCAACCCCTCCCAACCCCCTCGCCAAACCCTTAAGGTCCCCCAGACCCCTCCAACCCCCTCCCCAAACCCCAAACCCCAAATTTCCCCAAATCCCTCCCCAAACCCCAAATTCCCCCAAACTCCCCCAAACCCCTCCCCGAACCCCCCCAGACCCGAAACCCCCCAAACCCCCAAACCCCAAACACCCCCCCAGCCCCCTCCCCTAATTCCCAAACCCCCAAACCCCCCTAGACCCGAAACGCCCCCAAACCTCAAACACCCCCCAGCCCCCTCCCCTAATTCCCAAACCCCCCAAACCCCCCTAGACCCGAAACGCCCCAAACCTCAAACACCCCCCAGCCCCCTCCCCTAATTCCCAAACCCCCAAACCCCCTAGACCCGAAACACCCCCAAACCCCAAACACCCCCCAGCCCCCTCCCCTAATTCCCAAACCCCCCAAACCCCTCCCCCAACTCCCCCAGACCCCTCCCCCAGTTCCCCCCAGACCCCTCCCCCAACACCCCCAGCCCCTCCCCCTCCCCTTCAGCCCCTCCCCCTCCCCTTCAGCCCCTCCCCCCTCCCCAGCCCCTCCCCCACCTCCTCCAGCTCCTCCTCCTCCTCCCAGCAGGGCGTGGCCGCGGCCGCTGCGGAGGGGGCGGGGCCTGGCGGAGACTCCGCCACCAGCGCGGCCTTGGCCCCGCCCCCCGGGCCGTCCCCGATCTGCAGCGCCCCCAAGCGGCGAATGCGGCGTCCAGGGGGGGCGAGCCCGTGACGTCATCGGCGGCCGGCCGTGACGTCATCGCCGCCCTCCCCCTCCTTGGGGGCTTCCGGGGGGGGCTCAACTGTGGGGGGAGGGGTCGGTTGGGGATTTGGGGGGTCCCCGGGGGGCCGGGCCGGGTTTGGGGTTTTGGGGAGGGGGCTCAGGGCAGGGTTTGGGGGTCCAGGGGGGGTTTGGGGGCTCAGGGCTGAGGGTTGGGGGGTCCAGGGGGGGTTTGGGGGGCTCAGGGCAGGGTTGGGGGGTCCAGGGGGGGGTTTGGGGGCTCAGGGCTGAGGGTTGGGGGGTCCAGGGGGGGTTTGGGGGCTCAGGGCTGAGGGTTGGGGGATCATGGGGAGCCCGGGGGGTCCCCATGGGGGTCTGGGGCAGAGTTTGGGGGGTCCCGGGCACTATGGGGGTCCCAGGCTCATTTTGGGGAGGGGTCTCACTGCAGGGCAGGGTTTGGGGTATTTGGGGAGGGTTTGGGGGTATTTTGGGGGTCCCAGGTTATTTTGGGGAGGGGTCTCACCGCACGGCAGGATCCCAGGGCTATTTTGGGGAGGGTTTGGGGGTATTTTGGGGGTCCCGGGGTATTTGGGGAGGGGTCTCCCCGCGGGGTATTTGGGGAGGGGTCTCCCCGCGGGGTATTTGGGGAGGGGTCTCCCCGCGCGGCAGGGTTTGAGGTATTTGGGGAGGGGTCTCCCCCGCGGGGCAGGCTCTGGGTGGGTATTTGGGGAGGGGTCTCCCCGCGGGGCAGGCTCTGGGTGGGTATTTGGGGAGGGGTCTCCCTGCGGGGCAGGGTCCCAGGGCTATTTTGGGGAGGGTTTAGGTTATTTTGGGGAGGGGTCTCCCCGCGGGGCAGGCTCTGGGTGGGTATTTGGGGAGGGGTCTCCCCGCGGGGCAGGCTCTGGGTGGGTATTTGGGGAGGGGTCTCCCCGCGGGGCAGGCTCTGGGGGTTATTTGGGGAGGGGTCTCCCCGTGGGGCAGGCTCTGGGTTATTTGGGGAGGGGTCTCCCCGCGGGGCAGGCTCTGGGTGGGTATTTATTTGGGGAGGGGTCTCCCCGCGGGGCAGGCTCTGGGTGGGTATTTGGGGAGGGTCTGGGGGTGTTTTGGGGGTCCCGGGTTATTTTGGGGAGGGGTCTCACCTGTTGGCAGGCGCAGGCAGCCCCAGCAGCCCCGCTGAGCCCGCAGGGTCCGGCCCAGCGCCCGCAGCGCCGCGGGCTGGGGGGTGCCGGGGGGGGGGCAGCGTGGGGGGGTCCCCGAGCAGGACCCCCAGGCACTGCCCCACCCCCTCCGCCGTCACCGCCAGGTTGTACCCGCCCTGAGACCCCCGGGGGGGGGGAACCGGTTAGAGACCCCAGAGACCCCCGGGCAGAGACCCCAGAGACCCCCAGAGACCCCCGGGGGGGGGGGGAGACCCCCGGTTAGAGACCCCAGAGACCCCAGAGACCCCCGGGGGGGGGGAAGAGACCCCGGTTAGAGACCCCAGAGACCCCCAGAGACCCCCAGAGACCCCCGGGGGGGGGAACCGGTTAGAGACCCCAGAGACCCCCGGGGAGGGAGAGACCCCCGGTTAGAGACCCCTAGAGACCCCCAAGGACAGAGACCCCCGGTCAGAGACCCCCAGAGACCCCCAAGGACAGAGACCCCCGGTCAGAGACCCCCCAGAGACCCCCGGGCACAGACCCCCAGTCAGAGACCCCCCGGAGACCCCCAAACCGGCCCCCCAGGACCCCCCCAGGGACCCCCAAACCGCCCCCCCTGGCCCCTTGCGACCCTCCCTGGGATCCCCCCAGGACCCCCAGGACCTCCCGGGACCCCCAAACCGCCCCCCGGGACCCCAAGGACCCCCCGGGACCCCCCCAGGACCCCCAAACCGCCCCCCCAGCCCCTCTGACCCTCCCTGGAACCCCCCCAGGACCCCCCAGGACCCCCAAACCACCTCCCCAGGACCCCCAAGGACCCCCCCAGAACCCACCGGGACACCCCCAAGGACCCCCAAGGACCCCAAACTGGTCCCCCAGGACCCCCCATGACCCCCAAACCGCCCCCCCAGCCCCTCTGACCCTCCCTGGAACCCCCCCAGGACCCCCCAGGACCCCCAAACCGCCTCCCAGGACCCCCCCAGGAACCCCAGGATTCCCCAAACCGCCCCCCCCGGATGCCACAGGACCCCCGGGGACCCCCCCGGGACCCCCCCCGGCCCCCCCAGCCCCCCAGGCTCACCTCGAGCAGCAGCACCAGGCGCCCCCCCGCCAGCCCCCCCAGCAGGTGGGTCATGAGGCCGAAGGTCTGGGGGGACACCAGGCACCCCCCCAGGGGGTCCCCCCGGCCCGCGTCGAACCCGGCCGAGACCACCACCAGCTCCGGCCCGAACTGGGGGGGCACGGCCTCAGGGGGGGCAACCGCAGCTCCAAATGGGGCACGGGGCCCACAGGGGGAGCTGGGACCCCCCAAAGGGAGCTGGGACCCCCCAAAAGGGAATCAGGACCCCCCAAAGGGAGCTGGGACCCCCAAAGGGAGCCGGGACTCCCCAAAGGGAGCAGGGACCCCCCCAAAGGGAGCTGGGAGCCCCCCAAAGGGAGCTGGGACCCCCAAAGGGAGCTGGGACCCCCCAAAGGAGCTGGGACCCCCCCAAAGGGAGCTGGGACCCCCCAAAGGGAGCTGGGACCCCCCCCGAGTGTCACAACCCCCCCAAAGGGAGCTGGGACCCCCCAAAAGGGAGCTGGGACCCCCCCAAAAGGGAGCCAGGACACCCCCAAAAGGGAGCTGGGACCCCCCCAAAGGAGCTGGGACCCCCCAAAGGGAGCTGGGAGCCCCCCAAAGGGAGCTGGGACCCCCCAAAGGGAGCAGGGACCCCCCAAAGGGAGCTGGGACCCCCCAAAAGGAGCTGGGACCCCCCAAAAGGGAGCTGGGACCCCCCCAAAAGGGAGCTGGGGACCCCCAAAAGGGAGCTGGGACCCCCCCATGGGACCTCAACAGCTCCAAACGGGGATCTGGGACCCCCCAAAGGGAGCTGGGACCCCCCAAAAGGAGCTGGGACCCCCCCGAGTGTCACAACCCCCCCAAAGGGAGCTGTGACACCCCAAAAGGAGCTGGGACCCCCAAAGGGAGCTGGGACCCCCAAAGGGAGCTGGGACCCCCCAAGGGAGCCAAACCCCAAAGTGAAGCCAAGAGCCCCAAAAAGGATCCTGA
>JANCRA010000343.1:0-61108 GCA_024362935.1 Setophaga petechia
ACATATAAATATATATATTAAATATATATATTACAGGTGTATATAAACACCCCAAAATTGACATTTTCCACCCCAAGGTCATCATGATTACCCCAAAATTGGCATTTTCCACCCAAAATTTGCCATTATTACCAAATATTCTCATTTTTCACCCCCAATCCTCGTAATTACCCCCAAAATTTCCAATTTCCCCCCCAAAAATCAACAAAATTCCCACCCAAAAAATGAGAAATCCGCCCCAAAAATCACATTCACCCCCAGAAAATGAAATTATTCCCCAAAAAAACCCAAAACTATTCCCCAAAAAAACCCAAAACTATTCCCCAAAAATCCCCTTTTTTCCCCTCTAAAATTCCGATTTTTCCCCCTAAAATCCCCCTCAAAAATCCCCTTTTTTCCCCTCTAAAATTCGGATTTTTCCCCCTAAAATACCCCTCCAAAATCCCTTTTTCCCTCCATAAAATTCTGATTTTTCCCCCTAAAATCCCCCTCAAAAAACCCCATTTTTCCCCCCAAAAATCCCATTTTTCCCCCTAAAATCCCCCCCTAAAATTTCGATTTTTCCCCCTAAAATTTTAATTTTTCCCTCTGAAATCCCCCCAAAAATCCCCATTTTCCCCCTAAAATCCCCTCCAAAAAATCCCATTTTCCCTTAAAAAATCCCATTTTTCTCTCTAAAATCCCCCCCAAAAATCCCATTTTTCCCCCAAAAAATCCCATTTTTCCCCTCAAAATCCCCATTTTCCCCCTAAAATCCCCCCAAAAAAATCCCCATTTTCCCCCCTAAAACCCCATTTTCCCCCATCCCTCGGTTTTTCCCAAAATCTCCCTTTTTTACCCCAAAATTCCCTAAACCCCCCCCCCCAAAATCCCCATTTTCCCCCCGAAAAAATCCATTTTTTCCCGCCAAACCCCCCCGGTTTTTCCCGCCAAACCCCCCATTTTTTTCCCGCCAAACCCCCCCATTTTTTTTCCCGCCAAACCCCCCGTTATTTCCCGCCAAACCCCCCGGTTTTTCCCGCCAAACCCCGTTTTTTCCCGCGCTATTTTCGGGGTGATTCCGAGCGGTTTCGGGTCCGTTCGCACCTCCGGGCTCGGCCATGGCCGGGACGGGACGGGGGGAGGGGTCGGGAAATGACGTCACGCGAGGGGAGGGGGCGCCTGTCGCGACAGGCGGTGACGTCACCGACGGGGGAGGGGCGGCCTGGGGGAAATTTGGGGGGAAATTTGGGAATTTTGGGGGAAATTTGGGAATTTTTGGGGCATTTTGGGGGTCCCGGGGGTATTTTGGGGGGGATTTGGGGGAATTTTGGGGGAAAATTTGGGAATTTTGGGGGTCCCGGGGGGATTTTGGGATTTTTGGGGGTAGGGATTTGGGGGGAAAATTTGGGATTTTTGGGGCATTTTAGGGTCCCGGGGGGATTTTGGGATTTTTAGGGGGGATTTGGGGAAAATTTGGGGCATTTTGGGGGAAATTTGGGATTTTGGGGGGATTTTTGGGGCATTTTGGGGGTCCCAGAAGGATTTTGGGGAGTCTTGAGGGAAATCTGTGAGCGATTTTGGGGGAAATTTCAGGGGTTTTGGCGCATTTTGGGGGAAAATTTGGGATTTTGGGGGTCCCGGGGGGATTTTGGGGGTCCCGGGGGGATTTTGGGGGGTAATTTTGGGGAAAATTCGGGGCATTTTGGGGAAATTTGGGGAGGGTTTGAGGGATTTGGGGGGGATTTAGAGATTTTTTGGAGGCGATTTTGGGGGGAAATTTGGGGATTTTTTTAGGGGAGATTTTCGGGAGATCCCTGGAAGATTTTCTGGTCATTTGGGGAGAATTTTGGGGGCAATTTGGGGCATTTTGGGATTTTTGGGGGATCCCGGGAGGACTTTTGGGCATTTCTGGAGGAATTTTGGGTGGATTTGGGGATTTTGGGGGTCCCAGGAGTTTTTTGAGGAACCCTGAGGGGACTTTGGGGGGATTTTGGGTGGATTTGGGGCTTTTTGGTGGATTTTTGGGAAGTCCTGAGGGAAATTTTGGGTGGATTTGGGGATTTTGGGGGAGTCCTGAGGGAAATTTTGGGGGGATTTGGGGTCTCTGAGGGGATTTTGGGGTCTCTGAGGGGATTTTGGGGGGAATTTGGGATCCCTGAGGGGATTTTGGCAAAATTTGGGGTGTCTGATTGAATTTTTGGGGGATTTTGGGGCGATTTGGGGACTCTGACGCTAATTTGGGGTCCTGGATGAGATTTTGGGGTCTCTGAGGGGATTTTGGAGGTCCGGGAGGAGATTTTGGATTTTCCGAGGGGATTCTGAGGGAAATTTGTGGCGATTTTGGGGCTTTTAGGGAATTTTTGGGTCTCTGAGGGAATTTGGGGCAGATTTAAGAGATTTGGGGCTCTCTGAGGGGATTTGGGGACGAATTCGGGGGTTCTGAGGGGATTTTGGAGCTATGAGAGGATTTTGGGGTGACTTTGGGGGTTCTGAGGGGATTTTGGGACCCTGGATCCAAAATTTTGGGATTTTGGGGGGGATTTGGGGTCCCTGAGGGGCTTTTGGGGACCTGGAAGGGATTTCGGAGCTCTGAGGGGAATCAGGGCAAATTTGGGGGGTCCCTGAGGGGATTTCGGGGGTCCTGGGATGGATTTTGGGGCGAATTTGTGAGTTCTGAGGGGATTTTGGGGGTCCTTAAAGGGATTTTGGGGTGAATTGTGAGTTCTGAGGGGATTTTGGGGGTCCTAAAAGGGATTTTGGGGTGAATTTGTGAGTTCTGAGGGGATTTCGGGGTTCCTGGGATGGATTTTGGGGTGAATTTGTGAGTTCGGAGGGGATTTTGGGGGTCCTAAAAGGGATTTTGGGGTGAATTTGTGAGTTCTGAGGGGATTTCGGGGGTCCTGGGATGGATTTTGGGGTGAATTTGTGAGTTCTGAGGGGATTTCGGGGGTCCTGGGATGGATTTTGGGGCGAATTTGTGAGTTCTGAGGGGATTTCGGGGGTCCTGGGATGGATTTTGGGGTGAATTTGTGAGTTCGGAGGGGATTTTGGGGTGAATTTGTGAGTTCGGAGGGCACTTTGGGGGTCCTGTGAGATATTTTGGGGTGAATTTGTGAGTTCTGAGGGGATTTTGGGGGTCCTTAAAGGGATTTTTGGGGCGATTTCGGGAGGATTTGGGGGCTCCCTCAGGCAATTCCCGGCAGCGTCTCGGCGTTCCTGCCTCTGATTGGCTCCCGGCGGCTCCTCCGGACCAATCAGAAGCCGTCGCTGGGCAGATTTACCCCCCCAAGGCCGCTCTTCCCGCGCACGGCGCTGATTGGTTCTCGCCCTTTTCTCTCGACCAATCAGCGGCCGCATCTGAGAGGGAGGCGGGAAACTGCGGGTTTGGGTTTATTTTTAATTAATTTTTAAATTGTAATTAATTTATTTATTATTTTATCGCTATTTTGATTATTTTTTTGCTTTTGGTTTGTTTAATTGGAATTAATTGCGGTTTTGTTTTGTTTAATTTGGGTTTGATTCCTATAATTTCCATGTAATTAATTTATTTTAAAGTAATATAAACTTAAACTTAATTAATATAAAGTTTTTAATTATTATTAATTTTAGTTAATAAAAGTCTATAATTTTTAAAAGTAAAAGCGTACAACTCTTTGAATTAATAAAAACCTATAAATTTATTATATTAACTTTAAAACTTGTACATTTATCAATTAAAACATATAAATTTCCTCAATTAATTAAAAACCTTTTAATTAATTTTATTAGTCCCAAATAATAAAACCTCATAAAAATTTAAAACAAAAATCTACCATTTTTAAAATTTGTAACATAAATAAATTTATAACATTAATTTCAATTAATATAAATTTATATATTCTAATAATTAAATAATTATATTTTAAATTAATAAAAACCGATACATTTCTTTTACTGATTCTGGAGATTATAAATTTATAAATCTTATAATTTTTCAAGAAATAAAACTACTTATATTTATTTTTTAAATTTCATTTAATATAAAATTATACATTTTATAAATAATTAATTAATAAAAATATATCAATTTATTCTATTTACTCAAATTGATATAAATTATTAAATTTATATTTTCAGTTACTAAAATTGTAAAAAATATTTATAAATTATTTTCAATTTATAAATTTGTTTAAAATTCTTGAATTTCCTATAAATTTATTTTTAGTTTTTAAAAAAATTAAATAATTTTAATTTTTTAATTAAAATTAAATTTTTAAAATAAATTTAATTTAATTAAAATAAATTAAATTAAATTTTTCTTCTTTTATTTTATCCAATTTTGGGATTTATTTTCTGATTTTTCGTCCGTTCCTTTATTTTATTTTATTTTATTTTATTTATTTCAATTTATCTTCTTTATTTTTTTAATTCCTCTGCATTAATTGATTTTAATTTCCTCCTTAATTTGCCTCCATTTCCTGCCTCTGTTTGCGCCATTTTCTATTTTTACAATTTTATTTTCATTCCCTTTTTTCAATTTTTATTCTTCCCCTTTTTTATTTAATTTAATTCAATTTTTCGATTATTAAAATTCAATTTATTAATTCCATTTATTCCGTTTATTTCCCGTTATTTTAATTTTATTTCATTTTTACTTCATTTATTTTTTCTTTTATTTCCTTTATTTTCTCCCATTTTTAATCACATTTATTTTATTTATTTTATTTTATTTTATTTTATTTTCCTTTAATTTTGTTTTAATTTTAATTTCAGTTTAATTCTAGTTTCAATTTTAATTTATTTTATTTCCATTTATTTGTATTTTACTTTAAGTAATCAATTTAATTTTATTTTTATTGTAATTTAATTTTCATTTTATTAGTTTTAAAAAATAAACTAATAATTAAAAAATAATACAAAAGAAAAGAAATAAAATAAATTTTAAACTAATAATATAAATCCTAAAGTAATAAAATTAATTAAATCAAAAATATAAATAATGATAAAATAAGGAATTCAAATAAGATGAAATAAAGTAAAATAAAATTTTAAATTATATAAATAATTATAAAAAAAAATTTATTAAATAAGGTAAAATAAAATAAAAAGAAAATAAATTAAATTAATATTTAATATAAATAATAACAAAAAAATACATTTTATTAAATAAAATAAAAAAATAAAATAAATTGCAAATATATTGAACTTTTTATTTTTCTGAATTTTCCATTTTATTTTTCAATTTTTCATTTTTATTTTTCAATTTTTCATTTATTTTATTCCAATTCTTTAATTCCTTTTAATTCCCTTTAATTCCATTTTATTTCACTTCATCCCCAAACCCCAAACGACTCCAAAGGCAAAAAAAATGAAAATAACGAAGAAAACCAAGAAGAAAATGAAATTATTTATTAATTTATTAAATAATATTAATTAATGCCGATTAATAAAAGGGAATTGACTTTAATAGGTGGTAATAAATATTAGGAAGAAAGGTAAAATATTAAAATAAAAAATAAAAATTATATTATTAAAATAAAATTAAATTAAATTAAATAAAAAGAAATTAAATAATAATAAAATAAAATAAATAATAATCAAATAAATAAAAATAAAAATTAATATAATTTCATTATTTATTACTGTTATTATAGAATTAAAAATATAAATTAATAATATTATCAATAATAAACCTCAAAGTTACAAATTAATAATAGAAGGAATTAGTTATAAAATAAATAAAATAAATAAAAATTAATTTACTTGAAATATAAATGAATTTGAATTTAAAATAATTTCATTTCATTAAACTTAGTTAAATAAAATTGAAATAAATTAAAATTAAAGTAAACTTCAATAAAATACAATAAAATAAAACAAAATAAATAAAACTAAATAAAAATAAAATAAAATTGAAATAAATTAAAATAAAGTAAAATTACATTAATTTAAGCTACATTAAACTAAACTAAACTCAATTAAAATAAATAATTTAAAATCTTAATTAAATAAAAAATTCAAATTGAAACCAATAATAAAATAAAAATAAACTTACCAATAAAACTTAGGGTATAACTTAAATTAGAAATGAAAATAAAAATATAAATTTTTAAAAAGAAATAAAATAATAACATTTAAAATAAAAATTTTAAAGGTAAAATTAAAGTAAAATTTAATTTCAAATTTAAATTAAAATAAATCGAAATAAAAAATAAAATTAAAATTAAATTAAAATAAAAATTAAAATTAAAATAAAATAAAATTCTAGGTAAAATTAAAGTTAAAAGTAAAATTATAAAAGGTTAAAATAAACATATAAATTAAAAATCAAATTAAAGGTAAAATTAAGTGAAATTACATTTACAAATAAAATTAAAATGAAAAACAAAAAAATAAATGAAAAGTAAAATAATAACTGAAATAATAGCAAGTTAAAATTAAATTTAGAAATTAAAATCAAGATGAAAATAAGATTAAAATAAAATTAAAATTAATAAAAAAGGAAGAAAAATACAATTAAAATAATGTTAATAATAAAAATAAAATAAAATTTAAAGCAAATTAAAATTAAAGGTAAAATTAAATTTAAGAATAAAATAAACAAAAAATATAAGAAAAAAATGTATTGAAAAAGAGAAAGAAAAATGAAATAAGAATGAATTAAAAAAAATAAAATTATATTTACGATTGTGATTACAATTAAAATCTGGTAAAATCCGTTAAAATTAAATAAAAAATCAAATTAAAAAACCAAAATAAAAATTAGAAATAGAAATAGAATTCGAATTAAATGTAATGGAAAATTAAAACGAAGTGGAAAAATAAAATAAAATTAAGTTTAAAAACGGAAATAAGGTGTAAATATAAGTAAATAAAATAATACAAATAAAATAAATTTAAATAAAATAAAATTAAATTAAAGTAAAATAAAAGAATATAAAATAAAAGAATATAAATGTTAGACTAATAAAAAGATTAAAAACACAAATTAAATTAAATTAAATTAAGTTAAAGTAAGGAAAATAAAATTAAATTAACTTGAAATAAAAGAAAATGAAAATTAGGCTAATAAAAAGAAAGAAAATAAAAATTAAATTAAATTAATTTAAAATAAGATAAAATAAAAATTAGAATAATGAAAAGAAAGAAGATAAAAATTAAAATAAAATAAAATAAATTGTACTTTATTAATTAAATTAAAATTAAATTAAATTAAAATAAGTTAAATTAAATAAAATTAAAATAAATTAACTTAAAATGAAATAAAGTAAAATAAAAATTGGAATAATAAAAAGAAAGAAGATAAAAATTAAATTTAATTTAAATAAAATAAAATAAAAATTAGAATTATAAAAAGAAAGAAGGTAAAAATTAAATTTAATTTAAATAAAATAAAATATAATAAGTTGAATTAAATTTAATTAATTTAAATTAAAATAAATTAAAATAAAATTAAAAAAAATAAAATAAAATAAAATAAAATAAAAATTAGAATAATAAAAAGAAAGAAGATAAAAATTAAATTAAATTAAAATAAAATAAAAATTAGAATAGTAAAAAGAAAGAAGGTAAAAATTAAATTTAATTTAAATAAAATAGAATATAATAAGTTAAGTTAAAATAAATTAATTTAAATTAAAATAAAATAAAATAAATTAAAATGAAATAAAATAAAATAAAAATTAGAACAATAAAAAGAAAGAAGATAAAAATTAAATTAAATTGAAATAAATTAAAATACTATAAAAATAAGAATAACACAAAGAAAGAAAATAAAAATTAAATAAACTGAGTTAAGTTAAATTAAAATAACTATAATAATAAACAGATAGAAAATAAAAATAAAATAAAATTAAATTAAATTAAATTTAAAAAAATAAAATAAGTTATTTTAAATTAAATTAATTAAATTAAATTAAATTAAATTAATATAAATTAAATTAAATCCCAGCTCCCCGCCCCGGCCCTGCCGCCGCTGCCCCCGGCGCCTCCCGGGGTTTTTCTGTCTCTGTTCCGGCCCCGGCGCCGCCCTCGGGGATCCCCAAAGGCCCCGAAATCCCCAAAGGCCCCAAAAGGACCCAAAAAGGCCCAAAATGGCCCCAAACTGGCGCCGGTTTCGCTTTCGGGGCTCGGCTGCAGCTGCAGCTGCCGGCACCTGCGGGGGGCCCCAAATCCTCATTTCTGACCCCAAATCCTCAGTGCAGGCCCCAAAACCTCATTTCTAACCCCAAACCCTCAGTGCAGGCCCCAAATCCTCACTGCAGGCCCCAAATCTCAAACTTTAGCCCCAAATCGGGAAATTTGGGCCCAAATTAAAAATTTTTGACCACTGACCTCAACGTTGGGCCCAAACCCCGACATTTCAGTGACATTTTGGGAACGAGGGCACTGAGTGTGGCCCAGAGGGGACATTTGGGGCAGAGCCAGAGCAGGGCTGGGACAGAGGGACAGGAATGGGGTCAGGGGCTGGGGTTTGGGGGAAGGGTCTGGGGAATGGGGACAGGGCTAAAAGGGTAAAATGGAGCAGAAGCCCAATTGCCAGCACCAGAAAATCTGGCACAGAAATAGGATCCGGAATCCTCGTCCTTGAGGCTGTTCATGGTCAGCGTCACCGAGCTCTGCCCGTTGTCCCTGGAGATCGTGACCCGGCCCTGCAGTGATGGCGCGTGGTAGATGGTGCCTCCACCACTGTTGATCCCAGCGACCCACTCCAGCCCCTGCCCGGGTCTCTGGCGGATCCAGAACATGGAGAAACTCCCGAAACTGAACCCGGAGCCTCGGCAGAGGAGGCGCAGGGACCCCCCGGGGGGCTGGAGGTCCCCCCCGGACTCCAGCAGGGTCACGGCCGCCCGGAGCCCTGCGGGACAAAGGGGAGATGGGGATGGCCAAAGCTCAACCCTTGACCCCAATCCTGACCCTTGACCCCAAACTGGGACCCTTGGAATTCATCACCCTCCTCCTAGGGGGGTCCCATCACATTTTCTAGCAGGACACGCCCACTTTGAGGTCCTCGACCAATCAGGTTCCTCATCCCCATCTCCCCTTTGTCCCGCAGGGCTCCGGGCGGCCGTGACCCTGCTGGAGTCCGGGGGGGACCTCCAGCCCCCCGGGGGGTCCCTGCGCCTCCTCTGCCGAGGCTCCGGCTTCAGTTTCGGGAATTTTGGAATGGCCTGGGTCCGCCAGAGACCCGGGCAGGCCCCAGAATTCTTTGCCTCAATCGGCAACAATGGCAGTCCCTGGTACGCACCATCGGTCAAGGGCCGGTTCAGGATTTCCAGGGACAACGGGCAGAGCTCGGTGACGCTGACCATGAACAACCTCAAGGACGAGGATTCCGGATCCTATTTCTGTGCCAAATCTGCTGGTGCTGGTTGGGCTGAAAGTGCTGGTCGTAGTGACGATGGCCATGCTGTCCCTACGTCCTCCCCGTGTCCCCCCCTGTCCCCGTCCCCCAGACCCTTCCCCCAAACCCCCAGCCCAGACCCAGCCCTTGACCATTGATCCCATCCTTGCCCGGCCTCGGCCCCAATTCTCACCCGCTGACCCCAAACCACAACTCCTGACCCCAAATCTCCTCTTTGTGCCCCAAAACTCTGCTCTGAAGGTCGGGCTTTGAGGCCAAGGGTCCCGATTTGGGGACACAGGTTGAGGATTGGTGTCAGTGGCTGCTGCGGCTGGGAGCCCAAAGTGGGGATTTGGGGCAGAATCGGGCAATTTTTGGTGCGAACTACATTGGGTTTGGGGCAGAACCAGTCGGGGGTTTCGGCTCAGTGGTTGGTGGAGGTGGAAATGGGGGAGATTGGGGGCAAAGGGTCAGGAATGGGGTCAAGAGCTGAGATTTGGGGAGAAGGGGGACTCAGACAGGGATGGTGCCACCACCGGCAGGGTCAATATTTTGAGCAGCAGCACCAGTACTGAAAGATTTGGCACAGAAATAGGATCCGGAATCCTCATCCTTGAGGTTGTTCATGGTCAGCGTCACCGAGCTCTGCCCGTTGTCCCTGGAGATCGTGACCCGGCCCTTGAACGATGGCGCGTACCAGGGGCTGCCACTGCTGCTGATAGCTGCGACATATTCCAGCCTCTGCCCGGGTCTCTGGCGGATCCAGATCATCCCAAATTGTCCAAAGCTGAACCCGGAGCCTCGGCAGAGGAGGCGCAGGGACCCCCTGGGGGGCTGGAGGTCCCCCCCGCACTCCAGCAGGGTCACGGCCGCCCGGAGCCCTGCGGGACAAAGGGGAGAATAAAAATGAGAAATCTGATTGGTCAAGAAGGGAACAAGGGGCGTGGCTTGCCGACAAAAGGGGCGGGGCCCACCTGGGAGGGCCAGCGGGGTCAGCAGGGCCAGGAGCCGTAGGGAGCTCGAGGCCGTGGCCGGGATGTGCCGGGGTTGGGGTCCCGGGGGGTTTTGGGGGTTGTTAACGAGATATCACATTTGAAATCAATGTAGAACGCTCAGGACCAGGTGTCCAATTAATTAATGAGAATATCGAGTTTGATTGCAGAGTATGAAGAACGTTCGGATGCTGGAAATCTCTGGTGGAGATTTGAGACCTAACCAGGGGAGTTTGGTGAAAACCTGTGAAGGTTTGGGGATGGGGGACCGGCCGTGACCCTGCTGGAGTCCGGGGGGGACCTCCAGCCCCCCGGGGGGTCCCTGCGCCTCCTCTGCCGAGGCTCCGGCTTCGATTTTGGGAAATTTGGGATGGGCTGGTTCCGCCAGAGACCCGGGCAGGGGCTGGAACACGTTGCACAGATCTGGAGCAATGGTGACACCTACTACTCGCCATTGGTCAAGGGCCGGTTCACGATCTCCAGGGACAACGGGCAGAGCTCGGTGACGCTGACCATGAACAACCTCAAGGACGAGGATTCCGCCGTCTATTTCTGCGTGAAATCTCCCAATACTGGTAGCGCTGCTGCTGCTGCTTATGTTGACCATCCCAGTGGTGGCACCAACCCTGTCTGAGCCCCCCTTGTCCCCAAATCTCAGATCCTTCTCCCAAATCTCTGCCCTTGACCCCATCCTTGACTCTTTGCCCAAAATCTCCCCCATTTCCAACAATGGTGACCAAAGACCCCAACCCCCGACTGGTTCTGCCCCAAACCCAACAGCTTTGGCCCCAAACTCTCCCGACTCTGCCCCAAATCCCCACTTTGGGCTCCCAGCCGCAGCCGCTGACCCAAACCTCCCCCGCTGTCCCCAAATCTCGACCCTTTGGGCACTTTGCGGGGACGAGGGTGAGATTGGGGGCCAAGAGTTGAGTTTGGGGCCAGAGCCAGGGCAGGGTTTGGGGCCAATGGGGCAATGTTGGAGCAAAGGGGGCAGGGTTGGGACACAGGGTCAGGGGTGAAGGTTTGGGGCCAATGGTTGAGTTTTGGGGCAGGAGCAGGGGAGGGTTTGGGGTCAGCGCTGACCATTGGTGGAAATGGGGACAAAGGCTCAGGATTGGGTCAAGAGGTGAAATTAGGGGGAAGGGTCTGGGGTTTGGGAACAGGTGGGGACACTGAGATGGGGATGGGGTCAAAATGATTAGCAGCAGCACCCCAGCTATTGTATGCAGATTTGGCGCAGAAATAGGATCCGGAATCCTCGTCCTTGAGGCTGTTCATGGTCAGCGTCACCGAGCTCTGCCCGTTGTCCCTGGAGATCGTGAACCGGCCCTTGACCGATGGCGCGTAGTAGGCGCTGCCACTGCTGTAGATGCCAGCGACCCACTCCAGCCCCTGCCCAGGTCTCTGGCGGACCCAGTTCATGGCAAAACTCCCGAAATCGAACCCAGAGCCTCGGCAGAGGAGGCGCAGGGACCCCCCGGGGGGCTGGAGGTCCCCCCCGGACTCCAGCAGGGTCACGGCCGCCCGGAGCCCTGCGGGACAAAGGGGAGATGGGGATGAGGAACCTGATTGGTCGAGGGCCTCAAAGTGGGCCTGTCCTGCTAGAAAATGTGATGGTACCCACCTGGGAGGAGGATGATGAACTCCAAGGGTCCCCATTTGTGGCCAAGGGTCAGGATTGGGGTCAAGGGTTGAGCTTTGGCCATCCCCATCTCCCCTTTGTCCCGCAGGGCTCCGGGCGGCCGTGACCCTGCTGGAGTCCGGGGGGGACCTCCAGCCCCCCGGGGGGTCCCTGCGCCTCCTCTGCCGAGGCTCCGGCTTCGATTTTGGGAGTTTTGACATGTACTGGATACGACAGAGTCCCGGGAAGGGGCTGGAATGGGTCGCAGGGATCCACAGCAATGGTTACACCTTCTACGCGCCATCAGTGCAGGGTCAGTTCACGCTCTCCAGGGACAACGGGCAGAGCTCGGTGACGCTGACCATGAACAACCTCAAGGACGAGGATTCCGGATCCTATTTCTGTGCCAAGGGTGCTGTTGCTGGTTGGGCTGAAAGTGCTCATCGTAGTGACGATGGCCATGCTGTCTCTATATCCTCACCTTGTCCCCCCCTGTCCCCGTCCCCCAGACCCTTCCCCCAAACCCCCAGCCCATTCCCAGCCCTTGACCATTGATCCCAACCTTGCCCGGCCTTGGCCCCAATTCTCACCCGCTGACCCCAAACCACAACTCCTGACCCCAAATCTCCTCTTTGTGCCCCAAAACTCTGCTCTGAAGGTCGGGCTTTGAGGCCAAGGGTCCCGATTTGGGGACACAGGTTGAGGATTGGTGTCAGTGGCTGCTGCGGCTGGGAGCCCAAAGTGGGGATTTGGGGCAGAATCGGGCAATTTTTGGTGCGAACTACATTGGGTTTGGGGCAGAACCAGTCGGGGGTTTCGGCTCAGTGGTTGGTGGAGGTGGAAATGGGGGAGATTGGGGGCAAAGGGTCAGGAATGGGGTCAAGAGCTGAGATTTGGGGAGAAGGGGGACTCAGACAGGGATGGTGCCACCACCGGCAGGGTCAATATTTTGAGCAGCAGCACCAGTACTGAAAGATTTGGCACAGAAATAGGATCCGGAATCCTCATCCTTGAGGTTGTTCATGGTCAGCGTCACCGAGCTCTGCCCGTTGTCCCTGGAGATCGTGACCCGGCCCTTGAACGATGGCGCGTACCAGGGGCTGCCACTGCTGCTGATAGCTGCGACATATTCCAGCCTCTGCCCGGGTCTCTGGCGGATCCAGATCATCCCAAATTGTCCAAAGCTGAACCCGGAGCCTCGGCAGAGGAGGCGCAGGGACCCCCTGGGGGGCTGGAGGTCCCCCCCGCACTCCAGCAGGGTCACGGCCACCCGGAGCCCTGCGGGACAAAGGGGAGAATAAAAATGAGAAATCTGATTGGTCAAGAAGGGAACAAGGGGCGTGGCTTGCCGACAAAAGGGGCGGGGCCCACCTGGGAGGGTCAGCAGGATCAGCAGGGCCAGGAGCCGGAGGGAGCTCGAGGCCGTGGCCGGGATGTGCCGGGGTTGGGGTCCCGGGGGGTTTTGGGGGTTGTTAACGAGATATCACATTTGAAATCAATGTAGAACGCTCAGGACAAGGTGTCCAATTAATTAATGAGAATGTTGAGTTTAATTGCAGGGTTTGAGCAACCTTAGAATAACGGAAATCTCTGGTAGAGATTTGGGACCAAACCAGGGGAGTTTGGTGAAAACCTGTGAAGGTTTGGGGATGGGGGACCGGCCGTGACCCTGCTGGAGTCCGGGGGGGACCTCCAGCCCCCCGGGGGCTCCCTGCGCCTCCTCTGCCGAGGCTCCGGCTTCGATTTTGGGAAATTTGGGGTTGGATGGTTGCGCCAGAGACCCGGGCAGGGCCTGGAACACATTGGAGGGATCACAAGCGATGGTAGCACCTACTACACACCATCATTCAGGGGTCGGGTCAGGATCTCCAGGGACAACGGGCAGAGCTCGGTGACGCTGACCATGAACAGCCTCAAGGACGAGGACTCCGGATCCTATTTCTGTGCCAGATGCCGCGATGGTGGTTGGAATGGTGCTGTTGTTCCTTGTAGTGACGATCGTCATCATAGTCCCAAGCCCCAGGCCTGGCTCCCAAAATTTCCCAGAATCCCCAAATCCTTCCCCAAATCCCAACCCTTGACCCTGATCTTGATCTTCCTCCCCAGTCTCCACCATCACATCCCAAATTCCCGATGTTTCCCCAATTTTTCCCGTTTCACCCAAATCTCCCCCAGCTCCCCCTGGCCCTCATTGGACGAGGCCAACTGGGGGCCAGGGGTGAAGGTTTGGGGCCAATGGTTGAGTTTTGGGGCAAAACCAGGTGAGGGTTTGGGGTCAGTGATGGCCTTTGGTGAAAATGGGGACAAAGGGTCCAGATCTGAGTCAACGAGTGAGGTTTGGGGAAAGGGTCTGGGGACGTCTGGGGACAAGGAGGGGACAGAACCCAAAACACCAACCCAGCCACCAGGAGTTGAACCAATACTATGGGCTGCATTCCAAGCAGCATGAGAATCCTTGGCACAGAAATAGGATCCGGAATCCTCGTCCTTGAGGTTGTTCATGGTCAGCGTCACCGAGCTCTGCCCGTTGTCCCTGGAGATCGTGACCCGGCCCTTGACAGAATCTGCATAATGGGTGGTGCCAGCAGTGTTGATCTGTGCTATGAACTCCAGCCCCTGCCCGGGTCTCTGTCGATACCAGCCCATCCCAAATATCCCAAAATCGAAGCCGGAGCCTCGGCAGAGGAGGCGCAGGGACCCCCCGGGGGGCTGGAGGTCCCCCCCGGACTCCAGCAGGGTCACGGCTGCCCGGAGCCCTGCGGGACAAAGGGGAGATGGGGATGGCCAAAGCTCAACCCATGACCCCAATCCTGACCCTTGGCAACAAATTGTGACCCTTGGAGTTCATCATCCTCCTCCCAGGTTGGTCCCATCACATTTTCTAGCAGGCCACGGCCACTTTGAGGCCCTCGACCAATCAGGTTTCCCATCCCCATCTCCCCTTTGTCCCGCAGGGCTCCGGGCGGCCGTGACCCTGCTGGAGTCCGGGGGGGGCCTCCAGCCCCCCGGGGGGTCCCTGCGCCTCCTCTGCCGAGGCTCTGGGTTCAATTTTGGGAAATTTGGGATGGGCTGGTGTCGACAGAGACCCGGGCAGGGGCTGGAATTCATTGCTGAGATCTACAGCAGTGGTTACACCAACTACGCGCCATCGTTCAAGGGCCGGGTCACGATCTCCAGGGACAACGGGCAGAGCTCGGTGACGCTGACCATGAACAACCTCAAGGACGAGGATTCCGCCACCTACTTCTGCGGGAAATGCATGAATAGTGGCAATCCTGGTACTGCGTTTGGTGACAATGGCAGTGGTGGCACCACCCCCATCCCTTTCCCCCAGCTGTCCCCAGACCCTTCCCCCAAATTTCACCTCTTGACCGAATCCTGACCCTTTGTCCCCATTTCCACCACTGGTCAGCGCTGACCCCAAACCCTCTCCTGCTCCTGCCCCAAAACTCAACCATTGCCCCCAAACCTTCACCCCTGGCCCTGTGTCCCAGCCCTGCCCCCTTTGCTCCAACGTTGCCCCATTGGCCCCAAACCCTGCCCTGGCTCTGGCCCCAAACTCAACTCTTGGCCCCCAATCTCACCCTCGTCCCCCCAAAGTGACCAAAGGGTCGAGATTTGGGGACAGTGGGGGAGGTTTGGGTCAGCGGCTGCGGCTGGGAGCCCAAAGTGGGGATTTGGGGCAGAGTCGGGAGAGTTTGGGGCCAAAGCTGTTGGGTTTGGGGCAGAACCAGTCGGGGTTTGGGGTCTTTGGTCACCGCTGGTGGAAATGGGGGAGATTTTGGGCACAGGGTTAGGAATGGGGCCAAGG
The DNA here is from genome assembly GCA_024362935.1 of Setophaga petechia. Lineage (NCBI taxonomy): Eukaryota > Metazoa > Chordata > Aves > Passeriformes > Parulidae > Setophaga > Setophaga petechia. Next base: position 15,729 of record JANCRA010000343.1, read on the forward strand.
GCAGAGATTTGGGAGAAGGGTCTGAGATTTTGGGAACAAGGGGGGCTCAGACAGGGGTGGTGCCACCACTGGGATGGTCAATATAAGCGGCAGCAGTAGCATAAGTACCACCACCCTTGGCACAGAAATAGGATCCGGAATCCTCGTCCTTGAGGTTGTTCATGGTCAGCGTCACCGAGCTCTGCCCGTTGTCCCTGGAGATCGTGAAACGACCCTGCACCGAGGGCGCGTAGTAGGTGCTGGAGCCACTGCTGTAGATCCCTGCAAGCCACTCCAGCCCCTGCCCAGGTATCTGGCGAGCCCAGCCCATGTCGAATTTGCCAAAATCGAAGCCGGAGCCTCGGCAGAGGAGGCGCAGGGACCCCCCGGGGGGCTGGAGGTCCCCCCCGGACTCCAGCAGGGTCACGGCCGCCCGGAGCCCTGCGGGACAAAGGGGAGATGGGGATGGGAAACCTGATTGGTCGAGGGTCACCAAGTGGGTGTGGCCTCCTGGAAAAATGGGCGGGGCCCACCTGGGAGGGCCAGCGTGAACAGCAGCGTCCGATGCCAGAGGGAGGTCAAGGCTGTGACAGGGATGTGCCAGGGTTGGGGTCCTGGGGGCCTCTTAGGGGTTGTTAAAGAAATATCAATTGGGCAATCAATGCAGAAGGTCCAGGACAAGGTGACCAGATAATTAACGAATGAATTGGGGTTAATTGCCATGTTCAAGGCACCTTAGGATATAGAAAACTCTGGTGGATGTTTGACACCCAACCAGGGAGTTTGGCGTCGAAAACCGGTGAAGGTTTGGGGATGGGGGCCGGACGTGACCCTGCTGGAGTCCGGGGGGGACCTCCAGCCCCCCAGGGGGTCCCTGCGCCTCCTCTGCCGAGGGTCCGGCTTTGATTTAGGGAAATTTGGGATGGGCTGGATGCACCAGAGACCCGGGCAGGGGCTGGAGTGGGTCTCAGGGATCAAGAACGATGGTTCCAGTTCCTGGTACTCTACCACAGTCAAGGGCCGGTTCACGATCTCCAGGGACAACGGGCAGAGCTCGGTGACGCTGACCATGAACAACCTCAAGGACGAGGATTCCGGATCCTATTTCTGTGCCAAACATGCTGATATTTGGGGTAATGCTGCTGCTGTTGTTTATGGTTTTGACTCTGTCCCTGTGTCACCCCCTGTCCCCGTGTCCCAGACCCTCCCCCAAACCCCAGCCCCTGACCCCATTCCTGTCCCCATGTCCCCGCTCTGAACTGGTTCTGCCCCAAATCTCCCCCATTTCCCCCCAACTCTCGGTCCCACCCTTCTCCCTTGGTGCCAATTTTTGTGCCAAACCCTCAGGATTCAGTGCCCCCAGCGAGGGGTCGGGGCCAGGGGTGCAGATCTGGGGCTGCCCCAGAGGGATTTTCAGGCCGATGGCCACAAGGGCAGGGAGCGGAAATCTGGGGTGAAAGGCTGAGATTGGGGGGATGGCTCTGGGCAAACGGCCCCAGGGGGAGGGGAAGGGCGAGGTTTGGGAGAAATGGGCAAAACTGGGGGGAAAGGGCAGAGTTGGGGCAGCAGGGGCAGAGTATGGGGGAAAGTGGTGGAGATTTGAAGAACAGAGCTGGGATTTGGGGGAAGGATCAGAGAATTCTGGAATAATTGGGAACACTGAGGAGAGGGCTTGGGACCACACCCACCATCAATACCATAAGCAAAAGCAGAGTTACTACAACCACTGCTGTAACATTTGGCACAGAAATAGGATCCGGAATCCTCGTCCTTGAGGTTGTTCATGGTCAGCGTCACCGAACTCTGCCCGTTGTCCCTGGAGATCGTGAACCGGCCCTTGACCGATGGCGCGTAGCCAGTGATGCCACCAGGGTTGATCCCCGCGACGAACTCCAGCCCCTGCCCGGGTCTCTGGCGCATCCAGCCCATCCCAAATTGTCCAAAATCGAAGCCGGAGCCTCGGCAGAGGAGGCGCAGGGACCCCCCGGGGGGCTGGAGGTCCCCCCCGCACTCCAGCAGGGTCACGGCCGCCCGGAGCCCTGCGGGGCAAAGGGGACATGGGGATGGGAAACCTGATTGGTTGAGGGCCTAAAACTGGGAATGGCCAGCTGAAAAAAGAGGCGGGACTCACCTAGGAAAGTGACCATGAGCAGAACAAGAAGGACAAAGTGTCAGAATTTGTGGCCAAGGGTCAGGATTGGGGTCAAGGGTTGAGCTTTGGCCATCCCCATCTCCCCTCTGTCCCGCAGGGCTCCGGGCGGCCGTGACCCTGCTGGAGTCCGGGGGGGACCTCCAGCCCCCCGGGGGGTCCCTGCGCCTCCTCTGCCAAGGCTCCGGCTTCGATTTCGGGAAATTTGGGATGGGCTGGATCCGCCAGAGACCCGGGCAGGGGCTGGAATGGGTTGCACAGATTGACAATGATGGAGACACCTACTACGCGCCCTCGGTGCAGGGCCGGGTCACAATCTCCAGGGACAACGGGCAGAGCTCGGTGACGCTGACCATGAACAACCTCAAGGACGAGGATTCCGCCGTCTATTTCTGTGCCAAATCTGGTTATGCTGGTGGTGCTGCTCCTTATATTGACCATCCCTGTGGTGGCACCAACCCTGTCTGAGCCCCCCTTGTCCCCAAATCTCAGACCCTTCTCCCAAATCTCTGCCCTTGACCCCATTCCTAACCCTGTGCCCAAAATCTCCCCCATTTCCACCAATGGTGACCAAAGACCCCAAACCCCGACTGGTTCTGCCCCAAACCCAACAGCTTTGGCCCCAAACTCTCCCGACTCTGCCCCAAATCCCCACTTTGGGCTCCCAGCCGCAGCCGCTGACCCAAACCTCCCCCACTGTCCCCAAATCTCGACCCTTTGGTCACTTTGGGGGGACGAGGTTGAGATTGGGGGCCAAGAGTTGAGTTTGGGGCCAGAGCCAGGGCAGGGTTTGGGGCCAATGGGGCAACGTGGGAGCAAAGGGGGCAGGGTTGGGACACAGGGTCCGGGGTGAAGGTTTGGGGTCAATGGTTGAGTTTTGGGGCCGGAGCAGGGGAGGGTTTGGGGTCATCACTGACCATTGGTGGAAATGGGGACAAAGGGTCAGGATTCGGTCCAGAGGTGAAATTAGGGGGAAGGGTCTGGGGTTTGGGAACAGGTGGGGACACTGAGATGGGGATGGGGTCAAAATGATTAGCAGCAGCACCCCAGCTATTGTCTGCAGATTTCCCACAGAAATAGGATCCGGAATCCTCGTCCTTGAGGCTGTTCATGGTCAGCGTCAACGAGCTCTGCCCGTTGTCCCTGGATATCGTGAACCGGCCCTTGACCGAGGGCGCGTAGTAGGCGCTGCCACTGCTGTAGATTCCAGCGACCCACTCCAGCCCCTGCCCAGGTCTCTGACGGACCCAGTTCATGGCGACGCTCCCGAAACTGAACCCGGCGCCTCGGCAGAGGAGGCGCAGGGACCCCCCGGGGGGCTGGAGGTCCCCCCCGGACTCCAGCAGGGTCACGGCCGCCCGGAGCCCTGCGGGACAAAGGGGAGATGGGGATGAAAAACCTGATTGGTCGAGGGCCTAAAAGTGGTCGTGGCCAGCTGGGAAAGAAGGACGGGACCAAACTGGGAGGAGGATGATGAATTCCAAGGTCCCATTTTGGGGCCAAGTGTCAGGATTGGGATCCAGGATTGAGCTTTGGCCATCCCCATCTCCCCTTTGTCCCACAGGGCTCCGGGCGGCCGTGACCCTGCTGGAGTCTGGGGGGGACCTCCAGCCCCCCGGGGGGTCCCTGCGCCTCCTCTGCCGCGCATCTGGGTTCAATTTTGGGAAATTTGGGATGTTCTGGATCCACCAGAGACCCGGGCAGGGGCTGGAATACATCGCCGGTATCAACCCTGGTGGCAGCACCTTCTACGCGCCATCGGTCAAGGGCCGGTTCACGATCTCCAGGGACAACGGGCAGAGCTCGGTGACGCTGACCATGAACAGCCTCAAGGACGAGGATTCCGGATCCTATTTCTGTGCCAAACGTGCTGATGATGGCAATACTGATGCTGCTGTTGCTCTTGTTGGCAACAATTCCTGCAGTGGCACCACCTCCTAGATGGACCCAAATTTCTCCAATCCCAGCCATCCTTCCAGTTTTTCCTTAAATCCTCAGACTTATTCCTCGAATCTTGGCCATTTCCCCCAAACTCTGCTCCTGCTGCCCCAGTTCCCAATTCCCAATTCCCCCCAGTTTTGCCCATTTCTCCCCAATCTCGCCCTTCCCCTCCGCCCCAGTTTGCAGTGGGATCCATCCAGGGCACTTTGCACCCAAAGCTTTTTGTGCCGCCGGCGCTCTGCCGCAGCCCCAGGAGCTGAACTCCCCTCTGTCACACACAGATGGTGAAAATGACCCAAACCAGGAACTTTCTGTTTCCTTTCCTGCCCCGGCCGGGCCCCAGCAGCTGCCGGGGAGGAAGTGGGGGGAGGCTGCGCAGCCCCAAAATCGCGGCGTCTGCTCCTCCCTCCCTCCCTCCCGCCCGGGGCTTCGCTTCTCCCTCAGCGGCCTCGGTGTCTGGGTGCTGCTCCTTGGGGCTGGGGCTGAAATCCTCTCTGTGGGCTCTGCAGAGAAAAAATATTCCTTTCTTCCAAAAACCATGAAATTTTGGGGAGATAAAATTGTTCAAATTGATCTCGAGCCGAGGGCTCCGTGCTGAGAGAGGCAGATGGGTCCAAGGGTGGATTCACCTGGAACGTTCCATCGGTCATGGGCCGGGTCAGCACGGCCAGGGACAGCGGGCAGAGCTCGGTGACGCTGACCATGAGTGACCACAGGTGAGGGGTCTGGGGACAGCTGGGGACACGGCCGTGGGGACAGGGCCATGGGGACAGGGCCAAAAGCACTGGCAGTGTTGGCATTGCCAGCAGAGCTACGTTTGGCACAGAAATAGGATCCGGAATCCTCGTGCTTGAGGCTGTTCATGGTCAGCGTCACCGAGCTCTGCCCGTTGTCCCTGGAGATCGTGAACCGACCCTTGACCGATGGCGCGTAGAAGGTGTTGACACCATCGGCATTGATCCCAGCAATGAATTCCAGCGCCTGCCCAGGTCTCTGACTCATCCAGAACATTTTAGAACCTCCAAAATCGAAGCCAGAGCCTCGGCAGAGGAGGCGCAGGGACCCCCCAGGGGGCTGGAGGTCCCCCCTGGACTCCAGCAGGGTCACGGCCACTCCCCCATCCCCAAACCTTCACTGGTTTTGCCCCAAATTCCCTTTGTCTGGCCTCAAATATCTAACAGAGGTGTCCTGTATGGAAAAGGGCCTCAAACCCTGCAATTAGCCCCAGTCCACCCATTAATTAATTGGACACCTCTGCCTAATTTTGTATGACCTCATCCCCATCTCCCCTTTGTCCCGCAGGGCTCCGGGCGGCCGTGACCCTGCTGGAGTCCGGGGGGGACCTCCAGCCCCCCGGGGGGTCCCTGCGCCTCCTCTGCCGAGGCTCCGGCTTCGATTTTGGACAATTTGGGATGGGCTGGTATCGACAGAGGCCTGGGCAGGGTCTGGAATATGTTGCAGCAATCAGCAATGGTGGTGGCAGCACCGGCTACGCACCATCGGTCAAGGGCCAGGTCACGATCTCCAGGGACAACGGGCAGAGCTCGGTGACGCTGACCATGAACAGCCTCAAGGACGAGGATTCCGGATCCTATTTCTGCGTGAAATCTCCTAATACTGGTGGTCCTTATGCTGCTGGGTATATTGACAATGAAGTTGGTGTCCCCATCCCCATGTCCCCCCCGGTCCCCGTCCCCCAGACCCTTCCCCCAAACCCCCAGCCCATTCCCAGCCCTTGACCATTGATCCCAACCTTGCCCGGCCTCGGCCCCAATTCTCACCCGCTGACCCCAAACCACAACTCCTGACCCCAAATCTCCTCTTTGTGCCCCAAAACTCTGCTCTGAAGGTCGGGCTTTGAGGCCAAGGGTCCAGATTTGGGGACAAATGTTGAGGATTGGTGTCAGTGGCTGCTGCGGCTGGGAGCCCAAAGTGGGGATTTGGGGCAGAATCGGGCGATTTTTGGTGCTAACTCCATTGGGTTTAGGGCAGAACCAGTCGGGGGTTTCGGCTCCGTGGTTGGTGGTGGTGGAAATGGGGGAGATCGGGGGCAAAGAGTCAGGAATGGGGTCAAGAGCTGAGATTTGGGAGAAAGGTCTGAGATTTGGGGACAAGGGGGGCTCAGACAGGGGTGGTGCCACCACCGGCAGGGTCAATATCAGCAGCACCAGCATAAGCACCAGCACCCTTGGCACAGAAATAGGATCCGGAATCCTCGTCCTTGAGGTTGTTCATGGTCAGCGTCACCGAGCTCTGCCCGTTGTCCCTGGAGATCGTGAACCGGCCCTTGACTGAATCCGCGTAGATGGTGTCTCCATCATAGTCAATCTGTGCAATGTATTCCAGCCCCTGCCCGGGTCTCTGGCGCATCCAGAACATTTCAAATTCCCCAAAATCAAAGCCGGAGCCTCGGCAGAGGAGGCGCAGGGACCCCCCGGGGGGCTGGAGGTCCCCCCCGGACTCCAGGAGGGTCACGGCCGCCCAGAGCCCTGCGGGACAAAGGGGAGATGATGGAAATGAGAAATCTGATTGGTTGAGCTCCTAAAATTGGGCGTGTCCAGCTGGGAAAAGGAGCTAGACCCACCTGGGAGGAGGATGATGAACTCCAAGGGTCCCGATTTGGGGCCAAGGGTCAGGATTGGGGTCAAGGGTTGAGCTTTGGCCATCCCCATCTCCCCTTTGTCCCGCAGGGCTCCGGGCGGCCGTGACCCTGCTGGAGTGCGGGGGGGACCTCCAGCCCCCCGGGGGGTCCCTGCGCCTCCTCTGCCGAGGCTCCGGCTTCGATTTTGGACAATTTGGGATGTTCTGGATCTGCCAGAAACCTGGGCAGACCCTGGAATACATTGCCAGTATCAACAGCAATGGTGGCAGCACCTGGTACTCCCCTTCGGTCAAGGGCCGGGTCACGATCTCCAGGGACAACGGGCAGAGCTCGGTGACGCTGACCATGAACAACCTCAAGGACGAGGATTCCGCCATTTATTTCTGCGCCAAATATTTTGCTGCATCTCCTGCTTATTCGGGATATGGTATTGGTCCCGCCGCCATGGCCGTGTCCCCAGCTGTCCCCAGTGCCCTCCTGAGGTTCTACCCGGGCCCCTCTGTCCTCCCCAGGCTGGTCAATCTCTCCACGGTTGCCCAGGCCCTGGGGTTTGAGTCCCCCTGGGGGAATTTCCCGCTGACCCTGAGCTGGGGAGGGGCTGGGCTAGAGGGGGTGGGCTCTGCCCGGACACCTGGACCCCATTCCAGACCATTTGTTCCACACCAAGATTGATTTTGTCCCCACTGTCACTTCTGGGCCACACTCAGTGCCCTCGTACACCAAAGATTACAGATTTGGTCAACATTTGGGAACAGGGTTGAGATGAGGGGTCAAAAAATTAAACCTTGGGTCACAAGTCCTGACGTGAGGCCTTAAGCAGCACCACCATTGCCATAAGCACCAGGAGCTTTGGCACAGAAATAGGATCCGGAATCCTCGTCCTTGAGGTTGTTCATGGTCAGCGTCACCGAGCTCTGCCCGTTGTCCCTGGAGATCATGACCCGGCCCTTGACCGACGGCACGTAGTAGGTGCTGCCACTGGTGCTGAACCCCGCGAGCCACTCCAAGGCCTGCCCGGGTCTCTGGCGGACCCAGTACAGGGTGGAACCTCCAAAATCGAAGCCGGAGCCTCGGCAGAGGAGGCGCAGGGACCCCCCGGGGGGCTGGAGGTCCCCCCCGGACTCCAGCAGGGTCACGGCCGCCCGGAGCCCTGCGGGACAGAGGGGAGATGGGGATGGCCAAAGCTCAACGCTTGACCCCAATCCCGACCCTTCGCCCCAGATGATGACTCTTGGAGTTCATCATCCTCCTCCCCGGTTGGTCCTGTCAGTTTTTCCAGATGCCCACGCCCACTTCTAGGTCCTCAACCAATCAGGTTCCTCATCCCCATCTCCCCTTTGTCCCGCAGGGCTCCGGGCGGCCGTGACCCTGCTGGAGTCCGGGGGGGACCTCCAGCCCCCCGGGGGGTCCCTGCGCCTCCTCTGCCGAGGCTCCGGCTTCGATTTCGGTACTTCTGACATGCTCTGGATGCGCCAGAGACCCGGGCAGGGGCTGGAATATGTTGCGTATATCAACACTGGTGGCAGCACCTGGTACTCACCATCGTTCAAGGGCCGGTTCACGATCTCCAGGGACAAGGGGCAGAGCTCGGTGACGCTGACCATGAACAACCTCAAGGACGAGGATTCCGGATCCTATTTCTGTGGGAAATCTGCAAACAGTAATTGGGGTGCTGCTGCTGATCATTTTGACCCCATTCCCATCTTAGTGTCCCTACCTGTTCCCAAACCGAGACCCTTCCCCCAAATTTCACCTCTTCAGCCAATCCTGACCATTTGTCCCCATGTCCAGCAATGGTCAGCGCTGACCCCAAACCCTCCCCTGCTCCTGCCCCAAAACTCAACCATTGCCCCCAAACCTTCACCCCTGGCCCTGTGTCCCAGCCCTGCCCCCTTTGCTCCCACGTTGCCCCATTGGCCCCAAACCCTGCCCTGGCTCTGGCCCCAAACTCAACTCTTGGCCCCCAATCTCAACCTCGTCCCCCCAAAGTGACCAAAGGGTCGAGATTTGGGGACAGTGGGGGAGGTTTGGGTCAGCGGCTGCGGCTGGGAGCCCAAAGTGGGGATTTGGGGCAGAGTCGGGAGAGTTTGGGGCCAAAGCTGTTGGGTTTGGGGCAGAACCAGTCGGGGGTTTTGGCTCAGTGGTTGGTGGTGGTGGAAATGGGGCAGATCTGGGACAAAGGGTTAAGAATGGGGTCAAGGGCAGAGATTTGGGAGGAGGTTCTGAGATTTGGGGACAAGGGGGACTCATAAAGGCGTGGTGCCACCACCGGAATGGTCAATATAAGCACCAGCAGTAGCATCACCAGCATAAGCAGATTTGGCACAGAAATAGGATCCAGAATCCTCGTCCTTGAGGTTGTTCATGGTCAGCGTCACCGAGCTCTGCCCGTTGTCCCTGGAGATCGTGAACCGGCCCTTGAACGCGGGTGGGTATCTGGTGTATCCACTGCTGTCGATGGCTGCGATGTATTCCAGCCCCTGCCCGGGTCTCTGGCGCATCCAGCCCACGTTGAAATTCCCGAAATCGAAGCCGGAGCCTCGGCAGAGGAGGCGCAGGGACCCCCCGGGGGGCTGGAGGTCCCCCCCGGACTCCAGCAGGGTCACGGCCGCCCGGAGCCCTGCGGGACAAAGGGGAGAATAAATAATGATAAATCTGATTGGTCAAGAAGGGAACAAGGGGCGTGGCTTGCAGAGAAAATGGGCGGGGCCCACCTGGGAGGATGAGGAGGAGCAGCAGGGTCAGGAGTCGGAGGGAGCTCGAGGCCGTGGCCGGGATGTGCCGGGGTTGGGGTCCCGGGGGGTTTTGGGGGTTGTTAACGAGATATCACATTTGAAATCAATGTAGAACGCTCAGGACAAGGTGTCCAATTAATTAATGAGAATGTCGAGTTTAATTGCAGGGTCTGAAGAACCTTAGGATACTGGAAATCTCTTGTGGAGATTTGGGACCAAACCAGGGGAGTTTGGTGAAAACCAGTGAAGGTTTGGGGATGGGGGAGCGGCCGTGACCCTGCTGGAGTCCGGGGGGGACCTCCAGCCCCCCGGGGGGTCCCTGCGCCTCCTCTGCCCAGGCTCCGGGTTCAGTTTTGGGAGTGTTGGGATCTTCTGGATGCACCAGAGACCCGGGCAGGGGCTGGAATGGCTCGCGGGGATCAGCAGCAGTGGCACCACCGAGTATGCGCCGACGGTCAAGGGTCGGTTCACGATCTCCAGGGACAACGGGCAGAGCTCGGTGACGCTGACCATGAACAACCTCAAGGACGAGGATTCCGGATCCTATTTCTGTGCCAAGGGTGCTGGTGGGAGTTGGGGTAATGATGTCTCTGTTATTGGCGTGTCCACCTTGACTGGGTCCCGTCCTGTCCCCAAATCTCAGCCCTTGACCCCATTTTTGACTCTTTTGCCCCTGATCTCCCCCATTTCCACCACCACCCACCACTGAGCCGAAACCCCCGACTGGTTCTGCCCCAAACCCAATGAGTTAGCACCAAAACTCTCCCGATTCTGCCCCAAATCCCCACTTTGTGCTCCCAGCTGCAGCAGCCACTGACACCAATCCTCAACCTGTGTCACCAAATCGGGACCCTTGGCCTCAAAGCCCGACCTTCAGAGCAGAGTTTTGGGGCACAAAGAGGAGATTTGGGGTCAGGAGTTGTGGTTTGGGGTCAGCGGGTGAGAATTGGGGCCGAGGCCGGGCAAGGTTGGGATCAATGGTCAAGGGCTGGGTCTGGGCTGGGGGTTTGGGGGAAGGGTCTGGGGGACGGGGACAGGGGGGGACACGGTGAGGATATAGAGACAGCATGGCCAGCGTCACTAAAAGCAGCACTTTCAGCCCAAGCAGCAAAAGCAGTTTTGGCACAGAAATAGGATCCGGAATCCTCGTCCTTGAGGTTGTTCATGGTCAGCGTCACCGAGCTCTGCCTGTTGTCCTTGGAGATCGTGACCCGGCCCTTGAACGATGGTGCGTAGAAGGTGTAACCATCATACTCAATCTGTGCAATGTATTCCAGCACCTGCCCGGGTCTCTGACGGACCCAGATCATGGTGACACGGCCGACATCGAAGCCGGAGCCTCGGCAGAGGAGGCGCAGGGACCCCCCGGGGGGCTGGAGGTTCCCCCCGGACTCCAGCAGGGTCACGGCCGCCCGGAGCCCTGCGGGACAAAGGGGAGATGGGGATGAGGAACCTGATTGGTCGAGGGCCTCCAAGTGGGCGTGGCCAGTTGGAAAAAGGGGCAGCACCCACCAGGGAGAACCAGGCGGCCGAGGAGCACAGAGCTGCTCTCCCCAACCAGGTCGGGAAGGATTCCTCGGAGAGAAGTAGAAGGAACCTCTTTATTGAACAGGCCCAGCAGCCCCGGCACACAGAATGAACAATACCAGGTGACACCACTCTGTCACCGCTGTGACAAATGTGACAAACTCAGAAAGTCTCTCTGGGGGTGGTCGCTCTGTCCTCAGTCCCTCCAGCGCTGGGGCAGCTGCTGCAGCCACAAGGTGCAAACTCTCGGTGTTCCCAGGTCCCAGCCCGGAGCAGGTTCGAGTTGGTCCAAAAAGGGAAAGGAGAAACAGTGCAGGGAAGAGTTGGATTGCCAAATTAAACAGACTAATGAGCAGGAACAAAAAGCAAGAGCAAAAAGCAAGAGCTGCCCAGTGTACCGCCCTACCTCTGTGTCCCGCCAACCGCTGGGGCAGCGAGCAGGCTGATTAGAAAATAAAACAAAACAAAACATTGCCTTTTCCAATCCAGTCTGGAGGGTGCAGACCATAATATCCAGCAGAAAAAGAAAAAATAAAGGGGATACAAGGTCATAATGTCACCCTGGGGCAACAAGGAGTCAAGAACTGGATCAAAGGCCAAATTTTGGAACAAAACTCGGGAGTTTGGGGGCACAGTGGTGAGGGCGGATCAAAAACCAGGAGCTGAAGGCCTCAGCCAGCACCGTCACCAAAAGCAGTATTAGGCCAACAATTGGGACAAGAAGATTTGGCGCAGAAATAGGATCCGGAATCCTCGTCCTTGAGGTTGTTCATGGTCAGCGTCACCGAGCTCTGCCCGTTGTCCCTGGAGATCGTGACCCGGCCCTTGAATGACGGTGCGTACTCGGTGTAGCCACCATTGCTGTAGATCTGTGCAATGTACTCCAGCCCCTGCCCGGGTCTCTGTCGATACCAGCCCATCCCAAATTGTCCAAAATCGAACCTGGAGCCTCGGCAGAGGAGGCGCAGGGACCCCCCGGGGGGCTGGAGGTCCCCCCCGGACTCCAGCAGGGTCACGGCCGCCCGGAGCCCTGCGGGACAAAGGGGAGATGGGGATGGCCAAAGCTCAACCCTTGACCCCAATCGTGAGCCTTGGCCACAAATTCTGATACTTTGTCCTTCTTGTTCTGCTCCTGGTCACTCTCCCAGGTGAGTCCCGCCTCTTTTTTCAGCTGGCCACTCCCAGTTTGAGGCCCTCGACCAATCAGGTTTCCCATCCCCATCTCCCCTTTGTCCCGCAGGGCTCCGGGCGGCCGTGACCCTGCTGGAGTGCGGGGGGGACCTCCAGCCCCCCGGGGGGTCCCTGACGTTGCTGTGCCGCGCCTCTGGGTTCGATTTTGGGAAATCTGCAATGTTCTGGATCCGCCAGAGACCCGGGCAGGGGCTGGAACACATTGCAGGGATCAACGGTGATGGTTCCACCCCCAGATACGCGCCATCGGTCAAGGGCCGGTTCACGATCTCCAGGGACAACGGGCAGAGCTCGGTGACGCTGACCATGAACAACCTCAAGGACGAGGATTCCGGATCCTATTTCTGTGCCAAAAACGCTTATGATGGTTGGGGTTGGGAGGCTCATGCTTCTGGTTATAATTTTTGTCCCGTCCCACATCCCCATGTCCCCACCTCCGCCCATTCCCCACGTCCTTCTCTCCAACCCTGGACCCCATTGTTGACCCCCACAGACCCAAATCTGGCCCATTTTCCCCAAATCTCAGCCATTTGCACCCAGGTTTGGGGACCTTGGTTGAGACTCGGAGCCAAGAGCTGAGGTTTGGTGCCCAGAGCTGAGATTGGGGGCAGAGCCAGAGAAGGGCTGGGACACGGGGACAGGAGGGGACATGGGGATGGTCTGGGGTCAAAATGATCAGCACCAGCATAACCCCAACCACCATAAGCATCCTTGGCACAGAAATAGACGGCGGAATCCTCGTCCTTGAGGTTGTTCATGGTCAGCGTCACCGAGCTCTGCCCGTTGTCCCTGGAGATCGTGAACCGGCCCTGCACCGACGGCGCGTACCCGGTCCAACCAGCATTGCTGGTGATCCCCGCGACTGCTTCCAGCCCCTGCCCGGGTCTCTGGTGCATCCAGCCCATCCCAAATTTCCCAAAATCGAAGCCGGAGCCACGGCAGAGGAGGCGCAGGGACCCCCCGGGGGGCTGGAGGTCCCCCCCGGACTCCAGCAGGGTCACGGCCGCCCGGAGCCCTGCGGGACAAAGGGGAGATGGGGATGGCCAAAGCTCAACCCTTGACCCCAATCCTGACCCTTGGCCACAAATTCGGACCCTTGGAGTTCATCATCCTCATCCTTCTGGGCCTGCCAATCCTCCCAGATGGATCCCCCCTCTTTTTTCAGTTTAATCCACCCACTTTGAGGTCCACAACCAATCAGGTTCCTCATCCCCATCTCCCCTTTGTCCCGCAGGGCTCTGGGCGGCCGTGACCCTGCTGGAGTGCGGGGGGGACCTCCAGCCCCCCGGGGGGTCCCTGCGCCTCCTCTGCCGCGCATCTGGGTTCGATTTTGGGAAATTTGGGATGTTCTGGATCCACCAGAGACCCGGGCAGGGGCTGGAATACATCGCCAGTATCAACCCTGGTGGCAGCACCTTCTACGCGCCATCGGTCAAGGGCCGGGTCACGATCTCCAGGGACAACGGGCAGAGCTCGGTGACGCTGACCATGAACAGCCTCAAGGACGAGGATTCTGGATCCTATTTCTGCGCCAAACGTGCTGATGGTGGCAATAGTGATGCTGCTGTTGCTCTTGTTGGCGACAATTCCAGCAGTGGCTCCACCTCCTAGATGGACCCAAATTTCTCCTATCCCAGCCATCCTTCCAGTTTTTCCTTAAATCCTCTGACTTATTCCTCGAATCTTGGCCATTTTCCCCCAAACTCTGCTCCTGCTGCCCCAATTCCCAATTCCCCACAGTTTTGCCCATTTCTCCCCAGTCTCGCCCTTCCCCTCCGCCCCAGTTTGCACTGGGATCCATCCAGGGCACTTTGCACCCAAAGCTTTTTGTGCCGCCGGCGCTCTGCCGCAGCCCCAGGAGCTGAACTCCCCTCTGTCACACACAGATGGTGAAAATGACCCAAACCAGGAACTTTCTGTTTCCTTTCCTGCCCCGGCCGGGCCCCAGCAGCTGCCGGGGAGGAAGTGGGGGGAGGCTGCGCAGCCCCAAAATCGCGGCGTCTGCTCCTCCCTCCCTCCCTCCCGCCTGGGGCTTCGCTTCTCCCTCAGCGGCCTCGGTGTCTGGGTGCTGCTCCTTGGGGCTGGGGCTGAAATCCTCTCTGTGGGCTCTGGAGATGGTGACGATGCTGGTGGAGGCTCCAAACTCCACCCTTGGTCTCCCAAATGTCTCAAAATCCCCAAATCCTTCCCCAAATCCCAATCCTTGACCCCGTTCTTGACTTTCTCCTCCAAACTCCACCATCTCTGCCCCAATTCTCGGCTTTGCCCTAATTTTGCCCATTTCACCCAAATGTCCCTCAGCTCCCCTGGTCCTGATTGGACGAGGGCAACTGGAGGCCAGGGGTGAAGGTTTGGGGCAATGGTTGAGGTCTGGGGCAGGAGCAGGGGAGGGTTTGGGGTCAGTGCAGACCATTGGTGCACACGGGAGAGATTTGGGACAAAGGGTCAAGAGCTGAGATTTGGGGGAAGGGTCTGGGTTTGGGGACAGGGGGGGACTCAAAGATGGCGATGGATCCACTGCTGGTGTCTTCACCATAAGCAGCAGGATTCAAATCATCCACAGCAACAGATTTGGCACAGAAATAGGATCCGGAATCCTCGTCCTTGAGGTTGTTCATGGTCAGCGTCACCGAGCTCTGCCCGTTGTCCCTGGAGATCGTGAACCGGCCCTGCACCGAGGGCGCGTAGTAGGTGCTGCCCCCAGTGTAGGAGATGCCTGCGACCCATTCCAGCCCCTGCCCAGGTCTCTGGCGCATCCATTGCATGGTGTAAGTCCTGAAATTGAACCCGGAGCCTCGGCAGAGGAGGCGCAGGGACCCCCCGGGGGGCTGGAGGTCCCCCCCGCACTCCAGCAGGGTCACGGCCGCCCGGAGCCCTGCGGGACAAAGGGGAGATGGGGATGGCCAAAGCTCAACCCTTGACCCCAATCCTGACCCTTGGCCCCAAATTGGGACCCTTGGAGTTCATCATCCTCCTCCCAGGTGGGTCTAGCTCCTTTTCCCAGATTTTCTAGCAGTACATGCCCACTTTGAGATCCTCGACCAATCAGGTTTCCCATCCCCATCTCCCCTTTGTCCCGCAGGGCTCTGGGCGGCCGTGACCCTGCTGGAGTCCGGGGGGGACCTCCAGCCCCCCGGGGGGTCCCTGCGCCTCCTCTGCCGAGGCTCCGGGTTCAGCTTTGGGAGTTTTTCCATGAGCTGGGTCTGCCAGAGACCCGGGCAGGCGTTCGAATACGTCGGCCACATCAACAGCGGTGGCAGCACCTGGTACGCGCCATCGTTCAAGGGCCGGGTCACGATCTCCAGGGACAACGGGCAGAGCTCGGTGACGCTGACCATGAACAACCTCAAGGACGAGGATTCCGGATCCTATTTCTGTGCCAAGGGTGCATACACTAATTGGGGTGCTGATGCTTATCGTATTGACCCTGTTCCCAAGTCCCCCCCAGAGCCGGTGTCCCAGCCCCTTCCCCCAAGTCCCAGCCCCTGACCCCATTCCTGTCCCAGCTCTGAACTGGTTCTGCCCCAAACCTCAGCTCTGGGCACCAAACCTCAACTCTTGGCTCCAAGTCCAAGCCAAGGTCCCAAACCTGGGTCCAAATGGTCGAGTTTTGGAAAAACTGGGCCAGATTTGGGTGGGTGGCTGTGGCTCGGTGCCAGCAGGGGAGATTTGGGGTAAAACTGGACAAGTCTGGGGGCAATGGTTGGGATAGCAGGGCCGAGGCTGAGCTCAGGGTGAAACCGGCCCTGATTTGGGGCCAGGAGCTGAGAGTGGGGCCAGAGCAGGGCAGGGTTGGGACAGAGGGTCAGGAGTGGGGTCAGGGGCTGGAGGGGAGGGTCTGCGGAATGGGGACGGGGGGGACACAGAGATGGGGGAGGAGCCAATATCATAGGCAGTATTAGCTCCAGCACCAGCACGAGCACCCTTGGCACAGAAATAGGATCCGGAATCCTCGTCCTTGAGGTTGTTCATGGTCAGCGTCACCGAGCTCTGCCCATTGTCCCTGGAGATTGTGAACCGGCCCTTGACCGACGGCGCGTAGTAGGTGTAAGCACCGCTGCTGTAGATCCCTGCGAGCCACTCCAGGCCCGGCCCGGGTCTCTGGCGGATCCAGAACATTTCAACACTCCCGAAATTGAAGCCGGAGCCTCGGCAGAGGAGGCGCAGGGACCCCCCGGGGGGCTGGAGGTCCCCCCCGGACTCCAGCAGGGTCACGGCCGCCCGGTGCCCTGCGGGACAAAGGGGAGATGGGGATGGGGTCATACGAACTCAGGCCGAGGTGTCCGAATGATTAATGGGTGGATTGGGGCTAATTGCAGGGTTGAATGCACTTTACCATACTGGAAACTTCTGTTGGAGATTTGAGGCCAGACAAAGGAACTTTGGGGCAAAACTCTTAAGGTTTGTGGATGGGGGAGCGGCCGTGACCCTGCTGGAGTCCGGGGGGGACCTCCAGCCCCCCGGGGGGTCCCTGCGCCTCCTCTGCCGAGGCTCCGGCTTCGATTTTGGGAAATTTGCAATGGGCTGGATGCGCCAGAGACCCGGGCAGGGGCTGGAATGGGTCGCAGGGACCACTGACAACAGTGGCAGCATCTTCTACGCGCCGTCGGTCAAGGGCCGGTTCACGATCTCCAGGGACAACGGGCAGAGCTCGGTGACGCTGACCATGAACAACCTCAAGGTCGAGGATTCCGGATCCTATTTCTGTGCCAAAGCTGCTTCTTGTTCCGGTTGTTGGGCTGCTGCCAATAGTGGTGACGATGCCCGTGATGGCCTCCAGCCCCTGGTTTTTAGCCCGCTCCCATCATTTTTCCCCAAAGCTCTGATTTTCATCCCAAACCTCACCCATGGGCTCACTCCTTGACCCTTTCTCTCCATTTCCACCAAAGGTCAGCACTGACCCCAAACCCTCGCCTGCTCCTGCCCCAAAACTCAACCATTGGCCCCAAACCTGCGCCCCTGGCCTCCAGTTGGCCTCGTCCAATCAGGACCAGGGGAGCTGAAGGAGATTTGGGTTAAATGAGCAAAACTGGGGGAAAACCAAAAATTGGGGCAGAGATGGTGGAGTTTGGAGGAGAAAGTCAAGAACGGGGTCCAGGGTTGGGGTTTGGGGAAGGATTTGGGGATTTTGAGACATTTGGGGGACCAGGGGTAGGGTTTGGGGCCACCACCAGCATTGTCACCATCTCCAGAGCCCACAGAGAGGATTTCAGCCCCAGCCCCAAGGAGCAGCACCCAGACCCCGAGGCCGCTGAGGGAGAAGCGAAGCCCCAGGCGGGAGGGAGGGAGGGAGGAGCAGACGCCGCCATTTTGGGGCTGCGCAGCCTCCCCCCACTTCCTCCCCGGCAGCTGCTGGGGCCCGGCCGGGGCAGGAAAGGAAACAGAAAGTTCCTGGTTTGGGTCATTTTCACCATCTGTGTGTGACAGAGGGGAGTTCAGCTCCTGGGGCTGCGGCAGAGTGCCGGCGGCACAAAAAGCTTTGGGTGCAAAGTGCCCTGGATGGATCCCAGTGCAAACTGGGGCGGAGGGGAAGGGCGAGATTGGGGAGAAATGGGCAAAACTGGGGGGAATTGGGAATTGGGGAAGCGATGGCTGAGTTTGGGGGAAATGGCCGACGTTTGAGGAATAAGTCTGGGGATTGAAGGAAAAACGGGAAAGATGGCTGGGATTGCAGAAAGTTGGGTCCATCTTGGAGGTGGTGCCAGTGTCGGAATTGTCGCCGTGGGGACCAACAACAGCATGAATATAACCGCCATCAGAACATTTGGCACAGAAATAGGATCCGGAATCCTCGTCCTTCAGGTTGTTCATGGTCAGCGTCACCGAGCTCTGCCCGTTGTCCCTGGAGATCGTGAACCGACCCTTGACTGACGGCGCGTACTCGGTGTAACCTCCATTGCTGTAGATCCTTGCGACAAATTCCAGCCCCTGCCCGGGTCTCTGGCGCATCCAGAACATGTCAAAATTGCCAAAATCGAAGCCGGAGCCTCGGCAGAGGAGGCGCAGGGACCCCCATGGGGGCTGGAGGTCCCCCCCGGACTCCAGCAGGGTCACGGCCGCCCGGAGCCCTGCGGGACAAAGGGGAGATGGGGATCAGGAACCTGATTGGTCGGGGGACTAAAAGTGGGTGTGGCTTTCTAGAAAATGTGATGGGACCCACCTGGGAGGAGGAGATGAACTCCTAGGGTCCCAGATTGTAGCCAAGGGTCAGGATTGGGGTCAAGGGTTGAGCTTTGGCTGATCCTCCCAGGTGGGCCCCGCCCCTTTTGTCTGCAAGCCACGCCCCTTGTTCCCTTCTTGACCAATCAGATTTCTCATTTTTATTCTCCCCTATGTCCCGCAGGGCTCCGGGCGGCCGTGACCCTGCTGGAGTCCGGGGGGGACCTCCAGCCCCCCGGGGGGTCCCTGCGCCTCCTCTGCTGAGGCTCCGGCTTCGATTTCGGGAAATTCGCCATGTACTGGATCCGCCAGAGACCCGGGCAGGGGCTGGAGTGGGTCGCAGGGATCAGCAGGAAAAGTGGCAGCACCTTCTACGCGGATTCGGTCAAGGGTCGGTTCACAATGGCGAGTGACAACGGGCAGAGCTCGATGACGCTGACCATGAACAACCTGAAGGATGAGGATTCCGCCACCTATTTCTGTGCCAAAAAATCTGGCACTAGTTGTTGCGGTGCTGGTGCTCCTCTTGACTGATCTGATCCCATCATCGGGTCCCCACCTGTCCCCAGTTTCCAGTCTGTTCCCCCATTCCTGTCCCTGTGTGTCTAAGTCTGAACTGATTCTGCCCCAAATCTCAGCTCTGGGCACCAAACCTCAGCTCTTGGCTCTGAGTCTCAGCCAAGGTCTCCAAACCTGGGTGCAAATTGGCGAGATTTGGGCAAAATGGGCCAGATTTGGGTCAGTGGGGGTCACACAATGGATTCAAGGGTTGCAGGGAAGGACCTGGGGCAGGGAGACAGGTGGGGCTGAGGGGATGGGGATGGGTCAATAGATTCCAGGGCACCAGCAGCAATGTTTGGGCTGGACTCCCTGGCACAGAAATAGACGGCGGAATCCTCGTCCTTGAGGTTGTTCATGGTCAGCGTCACCGAGCTCTGCCCGTTGTCCCTGGAGATCGTGACCCGGCCCTTGACCGAGGGCGCGTAGCCGGTGCTGCCACCAGGGTTGATCCCCGTGAGCCACTCCAGCCCCTGCCCGGGTCTCTGGTGGACCCAGCATTGTGCCAGTGACAAACCATGACACAGGGACAGAGATTGGAGCAAAATGGTCAAGACTTTAGAAGGGCGGTAACTTGGGGGAAGGATGGCTGGGATTGGAGAACTTTGGCGAGCGTCATGGTCGGTACCAGAACTGACGCCAAAAGCAGCAGCATCAGCATTGGCAGCATAACCATTGTAACGTTTGGCACAGAAATAGGATCCGGAATCCTCGACCTTGAGGTTGTTCATGGTCAGCGTCACCGAGCTCTGCCCGTTGTCCCTGGAGATCGTGACCCGGCCCTTGAACGATGGCGCGTAGTAGGTGCTGCCACCATCGGTGATAGCTGCGACATATTCCAGCCCCTGCCCCGGCTTCTGTCGATACCAGCCCATCCCAAAATTCCCAAAATCGAAGCCGGAGCCTCGACAGAGGAGGCGCAGGGACCCCCCGGGGGGCTGGAGGTCCCCCCCGGACTCCAGCAGGGTCACGGCCGCCCGGAGCCCTGCGGGACAAAGGGGAGATGGGGATGGGAAACCTCATTCGTCAAGGGCCTCAAAGTGGGCGTGTCCTGCTAGAAAATGTGATGGGACCCACCTGGGAAGAGGATGATGAACTCCAAGGGTCTTAGTTTGAGGTCAAGGGTCAGGATTGGGGTCAAGGGTTGAGCTTTGGCCATCCCCATCTCCCCTTTGTTCCGCAGGGCTCCGGGCGGCCGTGACCCTGCTGGAGTCCGGGGGGGACCTCCAGCCCCCCGGGGGCTCCCTGCGCCTCCTCTGCCGAGGCTCCGGCTTCGATTTTGGACAATTTGCCATGTACTGGGTCCGCCAGAGACCCGGGCAGGGGCTGGAGTTCGTCGGGAGCATCACCAGCGGTGGCAGCACCAACTACGCAGATTCCGTCGATGGCCGGGTCATGATCTCCAGGGACAACGGGCAGAGCTCGGTGACGCTGACCATGAACAACCTCAAGGTCGAGGATTCCGCATCCTATTTCTGTGCCAGACGTGTCAATGATTTTTCTGATGGCAATGCCGCTGTTTTTGAGAGCGGTTCTGGCTGTGACCCCGTCCCCATGATGGTCACCAAACGTCTCCAATCACAGAGATCCTTCCCCCAGATTCCGGCCCTTGTTCTCAAATTTCAGCCATTTTCCCCCAAACTCTGACCCTGCTGCCCCAATTCCCAAGTTTCCCTCAATTTTGCCCATTTCACCCAAATCTCCCCAGCTCCCTGGGCCCTGATTGGCTGAGCTGGCACAGGCAAAAATGGGAACTCTTGGAGAGCAAGGCCTCAACCGGAGGCCAGGGGTGAGGGTTTGAGGCCAATGGTTGAAGTTTGGGGCAGGAGCAGGGGAGGGTTTGGAGTCAGTGCTGACCATTGGTGCAGATGGGGACAAAGGGTCAAGATCTGGGTAAAGAGTTGAGGTTTAGGGAAAGGCTCTGAGACTGGGGACAGGGATGGGGACACTGAGATGAAGCTGTTGATCCACTGCTGGTGTATTCACCATTAGCAGCAGGACCCCAATTATCGGCATAAGCACATTTGGCGCAGAAATAGGATCCGGAATCCTCGTCCTTGAGGTTGTTCATGGTCAGCGTCACCGAGCTCTGCCCGTCGTCCCTGGAGATCGTGACCCGGCCCTTGAACGATGGCGCGTAGTAGGGGCTGCCACCACTGCTGCTCTGTGCTATGTATTCCAGCCCCTGCCCGGGTCTCTGACGGACCCAGGCCATCCCAAATTTCCCGAAATCGAAGCCGGAGCCTCGGCAGAGGAGGCGCAGGGACCCCCCGGGGGGCTGGAGGTCCCCCCCGGACTCCAGCAGGGTCACGGCCGCCCGGAGCCCTGCGGGACAAAGGGGAGATGATGGAAATGGAAATCTGATTGGTTGAGCTCCTAAAAGTGGGCATGTCCATCTGGGAAAAGGAGCTAGACCAACCTGGGAGGAGAATGATGAACTCCAAGGGTCCCAGTTTGGCGCCAAGGGTCAAGGATTGGGGTCAAGGGTTGAGCTTTGGCCATCCCCATGTCCCCTTTGTCCCGCAGGGCTCCGGGCGGCCGTGACCCTGCTGGAGTCCGGGGGGGACCTCCAGCCCCCCGGGGGGTCCCTGCGCCTCCTCTGCCGAGGCTCCGGCTTCGATTTTGGACAATTTTCAATGGGCTGGATGCGCCAGAGACCCGGGCAGGGGCTGGAGTTCGTCGCGGGGATCAACCCTGGTGGCATCACTGGCTACGCCCCCTCAGTCAAGGGCCGGGTCACGATCTCCAGGGACAACGGGCAGAGCTCGGTGACGCTGACCATGAACAGCCTCAAGGATGAGGATTCCGGATCCTATTTCTGTGCCAAATGTTACAGCAGTGGTTGTAGTAACTCTGCTTTTGCTTATGGTATTGATGGTGGGCGTGGTCCCAAGCCCTCTCCTCAGTGTTCCCAATTATTCCAGAATTCTCTGATCCTTCCCCCAAATCCCAGCTCTGTTCTTCAAATCTCGGCCATTTTCCCCCAAACTCCGCCCCTGCTGCCCCAACTCTGCACTTTCCCCCCAGTTTTGCCCATTTCTCCCCAACCCTGCCCTTCCCCTCCCCCTGGGGCCGTGTGCCCAGAGCCATCCCCCCAATCTCAGCCTTTCACCCCAGATTTCCGCTCCCTGCCCTTGTGACCATCGGCCTGAAAATCCCTCTGGGGCAGCCCCAGATCTGCACCCCTGGCCCCAAACCCTCGCTGGGGGCACCGAATCCTGAGGGTTTGGCACAAAAATTGGCACCAAGGGTGAAGGGAGGGTCAGGAACCAGTGAGGGGGACAGTGTCAATATCTTCAACAGCAGTACAACAGCCATCGTTGTAACGTTTGGCACAGAAATAGGATCCGGAATCCTCGTCCTTGAGGTTGTTCATGGTCAGCGTCAGCGAGCTCTGCCCGTTGTCCCTGGAGATCCTGAACCGGCCCTTGACTGAGGGCGCGTAGCCGCTGCTGCCACCATCGCTGTTGATCCCTGCAACCAATTCCATTGCCTGCCCAGGCTTCTTGCGGAGCCAAAACATCCCAAATTTCCCAAAATCGAACCCAGAGCCTCGGCAGAGGAGGCGCAGGGACCCCCCGGGGGGCTGGAGGTCCCCCCCGGACTCCAGCAGGGTCACGGCCGCCCGGAGCCCTGCGGGACAAAGGGGAGATGGGGATGGGCAAAGCTCAACCCTTGACCCCAATCCTGACTCTTGGCCCCAAATTGGGACCCTCGGAGTTCATCATCCTCCTCCCAGGTGGGTCCCGTCCTTTTTTCCCAGATGACCACGCCCTCTTTGAGGCCCTTGACCAATCAGGTTCCTCATCCCCATCTCCCCTTTGTCCCGCAGGGCTCCGGGCGGCTGTGACCCTGCTGGAGTCGGGGGGGGACCTCCAGCCCCCCGGGGGGTCCCTGACGTTGCTGTGCCGAGGCTCCGGGTTCAGTTTCGGGAGTTTTGCCCTGCAGTGGGTCCGCCAGAGACCCGGGCAGGGGCTGGAATTCGTCGCCTACATCCGCAGTGGTGGCAGCACCTGGTACGCGGATTCGGTCAAGGGTCGGTTCATGATCGCCAGAGAGAATGGACAGAACTTGGTGACACTGACCATGAACGACCTCAAGGATGAGGATTCCGCCGTCTATTTCTGTGCCAAAAATTGCGATGATTGTTGTGCTCCTGCTGCTGGTGATGATATTAATTATGCTGATGTTGGTCGTGGTGATTTTGGCCCCATCCCCATCTGAGTGTCCCCACCTGTCCCCAAACCCAGACCCTTCCCCCAAACCTCAGCTCTTGACCCTTTGTCCCAAATCTCCCCCATTTCCACCAATGGCCATCACTGACCCCAAACCCTCCCCATGTTTTCCCCCAGGACTCAACCATTGGCACCAAACCTTCACCTGTGACCTCCAGATTGCTTCCTCCAATCAGGGCCTGGCAGTGGGGGGAGATTTGGCTACATGGGTAAAATGGGGGCAAAGTCCAGAGCTGGGGCAGCTGGGGCAGAGTTTGGGGGAAAATTGTGAAGATTGAGGTGAAGGGCTGGGATTAGGGGAAGGATCTCTGGGCTTGGAGACATTTGGTGTCCACCATGGTGGTGGAATCGTTGCCAATGTCGTCAATAAAAACATCATCAGCGCCCCAGTACTTGTGACGCCTGGCGCAGAAATAGGATCCGGAATCCTCGTCCTTGAGGTTGTTCATGGTCAGCGTCACCGAGCTCTGCCCGTTGTCCCTGGAGAGCGTGACCCGGCCCTGCACCGATGGCGTGTAGATGGTGAAACCTCCATTGTTGGTGATGTGGGCGACCAACTCCAGCCCCTGCCCGGGTCTCTGGCGGATCCAGAACATGTCGTGATTGGCCAGAGTGAACCCGGAGACGCGGCACAGCAACGTCAGGGACCCCCCGGGGGGCTGGAGGTCCCCCCCGGACTCCAGCAGGGTCACGGCCGCCCGGAGCCCTGCGGGACAAAGGGGAGATGGGGATGAGGAACCTGATTGGTTGAGGACCTCAAAGTGGGAGTGGCCATCTGAAAAAAGGGGAGGGACTCATCTGGGTGGGTGACCAGGAGCAGGAAGATCAGGAGAAAGTGTCCCAGTTCGGGGTCAAGAGTCAGGATTGGGGTCAAGGGTTGAGCTTTGGCCATCCCCATCTCCCCTTTGTCCCGCAGGGCTCCGGGCGGCCGTGACCCTGCTGGAGTCCGGGGGGGACCTCCAGCCTCCCGGGGGGTCCCTGCGCCTCCTCTGCCGAGGCTCCGGCTTCGATTTTGGGAGTGTTGGGATGAGCTGGGTCCGCCAGAGACCCGGGCAGGGGCTGGAGTGGCTCGCGGGGATCACTGACAATGGTGGCAGCACCTCCTATGCGCCAACGTTCAAGGGCCGGTTCACGATCTCCAGGGACAACGGGCAGAGCTCGGTGACGCTGACCATGAACAACCTCAAGGACGAGGATTCCGCCGTTTATTTCTGTGCCAAGGGTGCTTGCTCTTATTGTGGTGACAATGATGCTGCTGGCCTTTGCCCCCACCTTCATCTCTGTGTCCCCACCTGTCCCAGACCCTCACCCCACACCCCAGCCCCTGACCCCATTCCTGTCCCCATGTCCCAGCTCTGAACTGGTTCTGCCCCAAATCTCAGCTCTGGGCACCAAACCTCAGCTCTTGGCTCCGAGTCTCAACCAAGGTCCCCAAACCAGGGTGCAAATGGTCGAGATTTGGGAAAATGGACCAGATTTGGGTCAGTGGGGGTCAATGATGGGGTCAATGATTGGAGACGAGGCTCTGGGGCTCAGGGACAGGTGGGGACTCAGTGATGGACGTGGGGTCACAATTAGAAACAGCAGCATGAGCCTCCCAATTTACACCATCATAGGCGTTTTTGGCACAGAAATAGGATCTGGAATCCTCGTCCTTGAGGTTGTTCATGGTCAGCGTCACCAAGCTCTGCCCGTTGTCCCTGGAGATCGTGAACCGGCCTTTGACTGATGGCGCGTAGTCGGTGCTGCCATCGCTGCTGATCCCCGCGAGCCACTCCAAGGCCTGTCCGGGTCTCTGGCGGACCCAGTACAGGGTGGAACCTCCAAAACTGAACCCGGAGCCTCGGCAGAGGAGGCGCAGGGACCCCCCGGGGGGCTGGAGGTCCCCCCCGCACTCCAGCAGGGTCACGGCCGCCCGGAGCCCTGCGGGTCAAAGGGGAGATGGGGATGGGAAACCTGATTGGTTGAGGACCTCAAAGTGCGCGTGTCCTGCTATAAAATTTGATGGAACCCACCTAGGAGGAGGATGATGAACTCCAAGGGTCCCGATTTGGGGCCACCAAGGGTCAGGACTGGGGTCAAGGGTTGAGCTTTGGCCATCCCCATCTCCCCTTTGTCCCGCAGGGCTCCGGGCGGCCGTGACCCTGCTGGAGTCTGGGCGGGACCTCCAGCCTCCCGGGGGGTCCCTGCGCCTCCTCTGCCGATGCTCCGGGTTCAGTTTTGGAGGTTCCACCATGTACTGGATGCGCCAGAGACCTGGGCAGGCCTTGGAGTGGCTCGCGGGGATCAGCAGTGGTGGTACCACAGCCTACGCGCCATCAGTCAAGGGCCGGGTCACGATCTCCAGGGACAACAGGCAGAGCTCGGTGACGCTGACCATGAACAGCCTCAAGGACGAGGACTCCGCCGTCTATTTCTGTGCCAAAGCTGTTGATGATGGTACTGGTTGGGAGACTGTTGCCTATGATTTTGACCTCCTCCCCAAGGCCGTGTCCCCACCTGTCCTTGTTCTCCAGCCCCTTCCCCCACACCCCAGCCCCTGACCCCATTCCTGTCCCCGTGTCCCCATCCTGCTCTGGTTCTGCCCCAAATCTCAGCTCTGGGCACCAAACCTCAGCTCTTGGCTCCAAGTCCGAGCCAAGGTCCCCAAACCTGGGTGCAAATGGTCGAGATTTGGGATAAATGGCCCAGATTTCGGTCTGTGTCTGTGACTCGGCTCCACCACTGAAATTTTTGGGCAGAACGGTGTGACGGTGGTCACAGGGGTTTTTTAGAGGATGGAAGAGTCAGGATCTTGATTCCATGATCAGAAGGCTTGATTTATTATATTATGATATATATTTAACATTACAACTGTACTACATTGAAATGGGAAAGGAAAGGAGCTTCTTCAGAAGCCGGCTAAGCTCAGAATAGAAAGGAAAGAATAACAACAAAGGTTGTGTCCCGGCAGAGAGTGAGAGCAGCTCCACCGTGAGCGGTCAGTAAATCCAAACATCTACAGGGGACCAATCCCAGGTGGACCTGCTGCATTCCACAGCAGCAGAGAATAATTGTTTACATTTGTTACTGAGCTTCTCAGCTCTAGCAGGAAAAATCCCAAGAAAGGATTTTTCACAAAAGATGTCTGGGACAGAACGGGTGCAGTCTGGGGCAACGGTTGGGATTGGAGGGCCGAGGCTGAGCTCAGGGTGAAACCGGCCCTGATTTGGGGCCAGGAGCTGAGACTGGGGCCAGAGCAGGGCAGGGCTGGGACAGAGGGTGAGGAGTGGGGTCAGGGGCTCGAGGGAAGGGTCTGGGGCATGGGGAGAGGTGGAAACAAAGGGACAGGAGTAGGACCAGCACCAGCCTTGTCACCATGAGAAGCAGCAGGAGAATCAATATTAACAGATTTCCCGCAGAAATAGACGGCGGAATCCTCGTCCTTGAGGTTGTTCATGGTCAGCATCACCGAGCTCTGCCCGTTGTCCCTGGAGATCGTGACCCGGCCCCGCACTGACTCCGTGTAGTAGATGGTGCCACCGCTGCTGATCCTTGCTACTCCTTCCAGCCCCTGCCCAGGCCTCTGTCGATACCAGCCCATCCCAAATTGTCCAAAATCGAAGCCGGAGCCTCGGCAGAGGAGGCGCAGGGACCCCCCGGGGGGCTGGAGGTCCCCCCCGGACTCCAGCAGGGTCACGGCCGCCCGGAGCCCTGCGGGACAAAGGGGAGATGGGGATGAGGAACCTGATTGGTGGAGGGCCTCAAAGTGGGCATGTTCTGCTGGATAAATGAGCGAGAAACAACCTGGGAGGAGGATGATGAACTCCAAGGGTGCCAGTTTGGGGCCAAGGGTCAGGATTGGGGTCAAGGGTTGAGCTTTGGCCATCCCCATCTCCCCTTTGTCCCGCAGGGCTCCGGGCGGCCGTGACCCTGCTGGAGTCCGGGGGGGGACCTCCAGCCCCCCGGGGGGTCCCTGCGCCTCCTCTGCCGAGGCTCCGGGTTCAGTTTCGGCCGTTCTGATCTGCACTGGATCCGCCAGAGCCCCGGGCAGGGGCTGCAATGGGTCGCAGCCATCGACAGCAACGGCGGCACCTACAGCCCCCCCTCCCTGCAGGGCCGGGTCACGATCTCCAGGGACAACGGGCAGAGCTCGGTGACGCTGACCATGAACAACCTCAAGGTGGAGGATTCTGCTGTCTATTTCTGTGCCAAGGAGTCCAGTACGAACATTGCTGCTGGTGCCCTGGAATCTATTGACCCATCCCCATCGTCAGGTCTCCCCTGTCCCCGTTCCCCAGGTCCTTCTCTCCAATCCTTGAATCCATTGTTGACCCCCACTGACCCAAATCTGGCTCATTTTTCCCAAATCTCGGCCATTTGCACCCAGGTTTGGGGACCTTGGTTGAGACTTGGAGCCAACTGCTGAGGTTTGGTGTAGAACCAGTTCAGAGCTGGGACACGGGGACTGGAATGGGGTCAGGGATTGGGATTGGGGGAAGGGGCTGGGACAGGTGGGGACACAGCAATGGGGGTGGGGTCAATACCATAGGCATCATTGACAGCCCCGTTATCATCAGCACCCCTGGCACAGAAATAGGATCCGGAATCCTCGTCCTTGAGGTTGTTCATGGTCAGCGTCACCGAGCTCTGCCCGTTGTCCCTGGAGATCATGAACCGGCCCTTGACCGATGGCGCGTAGAAGGTGCTGGAACCACTGCTCCAGATCCCCGCCACGTACTCCAGCTCCTTCCCAGGCCTCTGGCGGATCCAGATCATGGGGTAACTCCCAAAACTGAATCTGGAGCCTCGGCAGAAGAGGCGCAGGGACCCCCCGGGGGGCTGGAGGTCCCCCCCGCACTCCAGCAGGGTCACGGCCGCTCCCCCATCCCCAAACCTTCACCGGTTTTCACCAAACTCCCCCGGTTTGGTCTGAAATGTCCACCAGAGCTTTGCAATATCCTAGGGTTGCTCAAACCCTGCAATCAAACTCGACATTCTAATTGATTAATTGGACACCTTGTCCTGAGCGTTCTACATTGATTTCAAATGTGATATCTCGTTAACAACCCCCAAAACCCCCCGGGACCCCAACCCCGGCACATCCCGGCCACGGCCTCGAGCTCCCTCCAGCTCCTGGCCCTGCTGCTCCTGCTGATCCTCCCAGGTGGGTTCCGCCCCTTTTCTCTGCAAGCCACGCCCCTTGTTCCCTTCTTGACCAATCAGATTTCTCATTTTTATTCTCCCCTTTGTCCCGCAGGGCTCTGGGCGGCCGTGACCCTGCTGGAGTCCGGGGGGGACCTCCAGCCCCCCAGGGGGTCCCTGCGTCTCCTCTGCCGAGGCTCCGGCTTCGATTTTGGGAGTTTTGGAATGATCTGGATCCGCCAGAGACCCGGGCAGGGGCTGGAATACATCGCCAGTATCGACAGCGATGGTGCGTACACCGACTACGCGCCCTTGGTCAAGGGCCGGTTCACGATCTCCAGGGACAACGGGCAGAGCTCGGTGACGCTGACCATGAACAACCTCAAGGACGAGGATTCCGGATCCTATTTCTGTGCCAAACGTGGTACTGGTGGTAGTTACGGTATCGATAGCCCTGCTGTTAGTGACAATTCTGGCAGTGGTCCCACCCCCATGATGGTCACCAAATGTCTCCAATCCCTGAGTTCCTTCCCCCAAATCCCGTCCCTTGTTCTCAAATTTCAGCCGTTTTCCCCCAAACTCTGACCCTGCTGCCCCAATTCCCAAGTTTCCCTCAATTTTGCCCATTTCACCCAAATCTCCCCCAGCTCCCCTGGGCCCTGATTGGCTGAGCTGGCTCAGGCAAAAATTGAAACTCTTGGAGAGCAAGGCCTGAACTGGGGGCCAGGGGTGAAGGTTTGGGGGCAATGGTTGAGGTTTGGGGCAGGAGCAGGGGAGGGTTTGGGGTCAGTGCTGACCATTGGTGCAAATGGGGACAAAGGGTCAAGAGCTGAGGTTTGGGGGAAGGCTCTGAGACTGGGGACAGGGATGAGGACACTGAGATGGGGCTGTGGATGCACCGCTGGTGTATTCACCATTAGCAGCAGGACCCCATTTATCGGCATAAACACGTTTGGCACAGAAATAGGATCCGGAATCCTCGTCCTTGAGGTTGTTCATGGTCAGCGTCACCGAGCTCTGCCCGTTGTCCCTGGAGATCGTGAACCGGCCCTGCACCGATGGTGAGTACCAGGTGCTGGAACCATCGTTCTTGATCCCCGCGACGAATTCCAGCCCCTGCCCGGGTCTCTGGCGCATCCAGAACATGGCATGGCTGCCGAAACTGAACCCGGAGCCTCGGCAGAGGAGGCGCAGGGACCCCCCGGGGGGCTGGAGGTCCCCCCCGCACTCCAGCAGGGTCACGGCTACCCGGAGCCCTGCGGGACAAAGGGGAGATGATGGAAATGGAAATCTGATTGGTTGAGCTCCTAAAAGTGGGCATGTCCATCTGGGAAAAGGAGCTAGACCCACCTGGGAGGAGGATGATGAACTCCAAGGGTCCCAGTTTGGGGCCAAGGGTCAGGATTGGGGTCAAGGGTTGAGCTTTGGCCATCCCCATCTCCCCTTTGTCCCGCGGGGCTCCGGGCGGCCGTGACCCTGCTGGAGTCCGGGGGGGACCTCCAGCCCCCCGGGGGGTCCCTGCGCCTCCTCTGCCGAGGCTCCGGGTTCCATTTCGGTCGTTATGATCTGCACTGGATCCGCCAGAGCCCCGGGCAGGGGCTGCAATGGGTCGCAGCCATCGACAGCAACGGCGGCACCTACAGCCCCCCCTCCCTGCGGGGCCGGGTCACGATCTCCAGGGACAACGGGCAGAGCTCGGTGACGCTGACCATGAACAACCTCAAGGTGGAGGATTCCGCCGTCTATTTCTGTGCCAAGGAGTCCACCCCGAACATTGCTGCTGGAGCCCTGGAATCTATTGACCCATCCCCATCGTCAGGTCTCCCCTGTCCCCATTCCCCAGGTCCTTCTCTCCAATCCTTGAATCCATTGTTGACCCCCACTGACCCAAATCTGGCTCATTTTTCCCAAATCTCGGCCATTTGCACCCAGGTTTGGGGACCTTGGTTGAGACTTGGAGCCAACTGCTGAGGTTTGGGGCAGAACCAGTTCAGAGCTGGGACACAGGGACAGGAATGGGGTCAGGGATTGGGATTGGGGGAAGGGGCTGGGACAGGTGGGGACACAGCAATGGGGGTGGGGTCAATACCATAGGCATCATTGACAGCCCCGTTATCATCAGCACCCCTGGCACAGAAATAGGATCCGGAATCCTCGTCCTTGAGGTTGTTCATGGTCAGCGTCACCGAGCTCTGCCCGTTGTCCCTGGAGATCGTGAACCGGCCCTTGACTGAATCCGCGTACCCGGTATTGCCACTGCTGCTGATTGCTGCAATGTTCTCCAGCCCCTGCCCAGGTCTCTGACGGACCCAGTACATCCCAACACTCCCAAAATCGAAGCCGGAGCCTCGGCAGAGGAGGCGCAGGGACCCCCCGGGGGGCTGGAGGTTCCCCCCGGACTCCAGCAGGGTCACGGCCGCCCGGAGCCCTGCGGGACAAAGGGGAGATGGGGATGGGAAACCTGATTGGTCGAGGGCCTCAAACTGGGAGTGGACAGCTCAAAAAAGAGGCGGGACTCACCTGGGAGAGTGACCAGGAGCAGAACAAGAAGGACAAACTGTCAGAATTTGTGTGCCAAGAGTCAGGATTGGGGTCAAGGGTTGAGCTTTGGCCATCCCCATCTCCCCTTTGTCCCGCAGGGCTCCGGGCGGCCGTGACCCTGCTGGAGTGCGGGGGGGACCTCCAGCCCCCCGGGGGGTCCCTGCGCCTCCTCTGCCGAGGCTCCGGCTTCGATTTTGGGAAATTTGGCATGTACTGGTTCCGCCAGAGACCCGGGCCGGGGCTGGAATACGTTGCCAGTATCACCAGCAATGGTGGCACCACCTACTACGCGCCGTCGGTCAAGGGCCGGTTCACGATCTCCAGGGACAACGGGCAGAGCTCGGTGACGCTGACCATGAACAACCTCAGGGACGAGGATTCCGGATCCTATTTCTGTGCCAAACGTGACAATGGTTATGCTGATGGTGGTGCTGCTGTTTTTGGCGACGATTCCAGCAGTGACCCCACCCCCATGATGGTCACCAAATGTCTCCACTCCCAGTGATCCCTCCTCCAGATCCCAGCTTCTCTCCTCAGATGTTCAACATTTTCCAGCAAACTCCGCCCCTGCAGACTCAACTCAGGACTTTCCCCAGTTTCTCCATTTGTCCCAGCTCCATGGGTGCTCATAGGGAAAAGACCGCCATGGTTTGACACTGGCACCATGGCAGTGCCCCCATGGGAATTCCCTCTCCCTGGCGTCTGCCGTGAGGTGAGACCCGGAATAAGCAAAGCAGGCTCCTACTTAGGGGAAAGGAAAAAAACTTTATTAACTAAACTACAAAATGAAACTACAAACAAGAAATAAAACACAGAAGGAAAATGAAAACTGTGCAGAGACATCTCCCTCCTCCTCAGCACATTCCCAACACATTTCCATTTCCCAAATCACCAACTCTTGCTCCGGCACCACCCTTTGGATAATGAAATCCTCTGTCCATCAAGAGTGGACGGAGTCCTTCCTTGTGCCATGGGCTGCCTGTCACACCTGGCACCACCCAGAGATCCTTTCGCCATTGTGACATCTTCCCTCCATGCCCGGTGCTCTCACCACCAGCATGGGGCAGGGGCTGCTTCGAGGGTGGACTTTTTAAGGATGCCTCGTCCCGTTCTAAACAGAGCACAGTCTCACCTCTGGGACCTCTGTCCCCCCATTTCTTCTACACCCTCTGGGGCCGAGGGGTCTCAACACTGAACTCTCTTGGCTCTGAGTCCTTGATTCCCCCTGGATGCAGTCTCTGTATCACAAGGACACAGTGCATGGATATACAAAAAAGAGTCCAGCAAAAATGCCACTCCATCTTCTCCATTCCTCCAACATTTCTCTCTCACACCCCAGACCCTCATCCCTGGCCCATTTCCTCCTTCATCCTCTATTCTTATCTCTCTTCTAGGAAGGGTTCATGTTCTGTAAAGTTTTCATTGTCCACAAAGGGTTCAAAGCTCGGGCTCTGACCGCCCGGACACTCCCACAGCGGCCGGACACCTTCTCGCTGTCTGGGCCCTTCTTCTCCTTTTGGGCTGTGTTTGTGGCCCACGTTATCGAGGTTCAAGGCTGATCTGAATCTTCCCACCGGGAATTCCAAGAGAGTTTCTTCCTCCAGCGCTTTGCTTTGTAGCCCCTGGGTGCGCTCTCAGAGGCGCGTCCAGTGCCCCAGGGGCCAAACCAGGTGCCAATATTAAAATCTGAGCACCCATGGGCCTGACCACAGCATGTCCCAGAAATCATATTTCCTGTGAAACCACCACAGCCTGCCACGCCAACTCTCAATTTTCCTGCAATTGTGCACATTTTACCCAAATCTCCCCCAGCTCCCTGGGCCCTGATTGGTGGGGCGAGAACTGGAGGTCAAAGGTAAAGGTTTGGGGGCAATGGTTGAGTTTTGGGGAAGAACCAGGTGAGGGTTTGGGGTCAGTGATGGCCATTGGTGGAAATGGGGACAAAGGGTCCAGATCTGAGTCAATGGGTGAGGTTTGGGCGCGGGTCTGGGATTGGGGACAGGTGAGGGCACCGAGATGGGGATGGACCCACCCCTGGCACCATCACCATAAGCAGCAGGGTTACAACAACTACTATCAGCATGTTTGGCACAGAAATAGGATCCGGAATCCTCGTCCCTGAGGTTGTTCATGGTCAGCGTCACCGAGCTCTGCCCGTTGTCCCTGGAGATCCTGACCCGGCCCTTGACCGAGTCCGCGTACTTGGTGGAACCACCAGAGTTATCAATCCCCGCGAGCCACTCCAGCGCCTGCCCCGGCCTCTGGCGGACCCAGTGCATGGAGACACTGCCAAAGCTGAACCCGGAGCCTCGGCAGAGGAGGCGCAGGGACCCCCCGGGGGGCTGGAGGTCCCCCCCGCACTCCAGCAGGGTCACGGCCGCCCGGAGCCCTGCGGGACAAAGGGGAGATGGGGATGGCCAAAGCTCAACCCTTGACCCCAATCCTGACCCTTGGCCACAAATTGGGACCCTTGGAGTTCATCATCCTCCTCCCAGGTGGGTCCCATCACATTTTCTAGCAGGACACGCCCACTTTTAGTCCCTCGACCAATCAGGTTTCTCATCCCCATCTCCCCTTTGGATGGCCAAAGCTCAACCTTTCCCCCCAGTTTTGCCCATTTCACCCAAATCTCCCCCAGCTCCCCGGGCCCTGATTGGCCAAACCATCGTGGAGGCGGAGCCAAGAGAAGCGGTTCAGGGTTGGGTCTGGGACTGGAGCAGAATCTTGCCCAAAATCCCCGGATTTTTGGTGTTTTTGGCGTTGAATTCCCGCGGGTTTGGGGCACTTTGGGAAAAGAGTCAGGAACCGGGACAAGGTTGGAGGTTTGGGGGAAAAAATTGAGATTTTGGGGGCTCAGAAATGGGAAAGGAGCAAAAAAAAGGAGCTCGATGTCAATGGAACCGCCAGCCTCGTTCTGGCCTTAAATTTTAATTACCCGAATTTTAATTGCTCTAATTACATTGGCGTTTTTATGATTTTATAATTATATAATTATATATATATATAAAATTTTATAATTTTATTGCTAATAAACTTTTGGAAATTTTAAAAAACAGAAATTGGCTTTTTTCACGTTTTTCTTCCTCTTCCTCCTTCTTTGTGGCTTTGGGTGGAAAAATCCAAATTTTGGGATCGGTCCCTGCATTAAAATGCAATTAATCTTCGTTTCCTAATTGGACAGTTCAGGATGGTTTAATTAGGATAATTAATAGGGGGTCAGTTCTTAATTGGATCGCTCAGCATGGTTTAATTAGGATCGTTTAATTAGGATAATTAATAGGTGCCAGTTCCTAATTGGATAGTGTAGGATTATGTAATTAGGATCGTTTAATTGGGTTCATTTAATTAGAATTGTTAATAGGTGTCAGTTCTTAATTGGATAGTTTAGGATCATTTAATTAGGATCGTTTAATTAGGATAATTAATAGGTGTCACTTCTTAATTGGATAGTTCAGGATGGTTTAATTAGGATCGATTATTTGGGATAATTAATAGGGGTCAGTTTTAATTGGATACTTTACAATACTTTAATTAGGATCCTTTAATTAGGATAATTAATAGGTGTCAGTTCTTAATTGGATAGTTCAGGATGGTTTAATTAGGATGGTTTAATTGGGATAATTAATAGGAGTCAGTTTTAATTGGATACTTTACAATAGTTTAATTAGGATCCTTTAATTAGGGTAATTAATAGGTGTCACTTCTTAATTGGATAGTTCAGGATGGTTTAATTAGGATCGTTTAATTGGGATAATTAATAGATGACAATTCTTAATTGGATCGCTCAGCGTGGTTTAATTAGGATCTTTTATTAAGGATAATTAATAGGTGTCAGTTCTTAATTGTATCGTTCTGGATAGGTTAATTAGGATGGCTTAATTAGGATCGTTTAATTAGGATGGTTAGTAGGTGTCAGGTATCCAATTAATTAATGACTTAATTGGGGTTAATTAAGGGATTTGGCTCTGGTGGAGATTTGGGGCCAAACCCGGAGATTTTGGGGCAAAAATGGTGAAAATTTGGGATTTTGGGGGTCATTAATGAGCTGTTAATTAGGAGGTATCCAATTAATTAATTTCCAATTAATTAATGACTTAATTGGAGGTAATTATGGGGTTTTAGGCACTTTGAAATCTCTGGTAGAGATTTGGGGCCAAATCAGAGAATTTTGGGGCAAAAATGGTGAAAATTTTTGGGTCCCTAATGAGCTTTTAATTAAGCGGTATTCCATTAATTAATGAGGTAATTGTGGTTAATTACAGATTTGGCTCTGGCGGAAATTTGGGGCCAAATCTGGGCAATTTTGGGGCAAAACCGTTGAAAATTCCGGGCTGGGGGATCAACCCTGACCTCACCCCTCAATTTTCCCCCATTTTTAACCAAAATTTTCCGATTTTTCCCCAAATTTGGAGTTTTAGCCCCAAACTGGGGCCCTCGGCCGCGATTCCCGCCCGGTCTCGATCAAAAATTTCAATTTTGGGGGGGAAATTTCCCCGATTTTGCCCAAAATCGCCGAATTTTCGGTCGCGCTGCGCCCCCTGGCGGCCGCGCGCGGAATTCGCGGTTTTGGATTTTCCCGCCCAAAAAAAAGCGGCGGCGATGACGTCATCAATTCATTTCCCGCCCTTAATTAGCCTCGATTAATCGCAATTAATTAATTCCGACCCATAATTAATTTTTTAATCGGGATATTTTCCTTTAAATCGCTGTTTATTAATTAATTATTTGGACGCCTGCTCGGCTAATTAATGAGTTCTTTAATTAATTAATTGTTGTTAATTAATTAATTAATCAGATTAATTCCCCAGGAGATTTCACCAATAATAAATTCTTTAATAAATAAATTTCTAAACAATTATTATTAATTACTTTAATAATTAAATGCCTGAGGTAATAAACTTTTAAATTAATGAATTAATTAATTGCATGGCTTTGATTAATCCAAATCAACTAATTAATTGGACTCCCATAATAAATTCTGATTCATCAATTAATTAATTACGATAATTCCGGTGATTATCCTCCCATTATCCATTAATTAATTATCGTGCTTGATCCCAATT
Source organism: Setophaga petechia (assembly GCA_024362935.1). NCBI lineage: Eukaryota > Metazoa > Chordata > Aves > Passeriformes > Parulidae > Setophaga > Setophaga petechia. Next base: position 51,533 of record JANCRA010000343.1, read on the forward strand.
AATTAATTGACATATTGGATGCCTGTGATTAATAACGATTAATTAATTAATTGAAGGGATTCCTGTGATTAACCCAAATCCATTAATTACTTAAAGGGACACCTGCAATTAACTCTGAGCATTTAATTAAGAAATGGATATTAATTAATGGAGTTCTGCAATTAATTAAATCCTTTATTTATGTAATTAATTAAAATCAATGCTAGGGGCTCCACTAATTAACCACAGCCCCGTAATTAACCAGGACACATTAATTGCACTCTTGCAATTAACACCGGACCAATTAATTAATGAAATGGCTGCCTGCAATTAAGTGGGACTTATTAATTAATAAATTAGGCCCTTGCAATTAGCTCAGACCTATTAATTAATTATTTGAGTGCTTGCAATAACTGAGAGCTATTAATTAATGAATCAGACTCCTGAAATTAAGAATGGACCCATTAATTAATCAATCAGACTCCTGCAATTAACTGGGACCTATTAATTAATTAATTGCCCTCTTGAAATTAACATTGGACCCATTAATTAATTAATTGGACTCTGGCAATCAATCCGTACCAATTAATTAATGAACTGAAGCCTTGCAATTAACTGTGGCCTATTAATGAATTCATTGAAGCCCTTGCAATTAGCTCAGACCTATTAATTAATGAATAGGACCCCTGCAATTAACTCGGACCGATTAATTAATGAAATGAGGCCTTGAATTTAACTCGGACTTATTAATTAATAAATCGGGTCATTGCAATTAACTCAGGCACATTAATTAACGAATTTGAATCCTGCAATTAACTGGGACCCATTAATTAATTAATCCGACTTTTGCAATTAACTCAGACCTATTAATTAATGAAATAGGCCCCTGATATTACCTTGGACCTATTAATTAACGAACTGAACGTCTGCAATTAACTGGGACCTATTAATTAATAAAACAGGCCCTTGAAATTAACTCAGAGCTATTAATTAATGAAATAAGGCCTTGAAATTAACTCGGATCCATTAATTAATTAATCCGACTCTTGAAATTAACTGGGACCTATTAATTAATTAATTGGGCTCTTGAAATTACCTTGAACCTATTAATTAACCAATCAAACCCCTGCAATTACCTCGGCCCCATTAATTAATTAATCCGGCTCTTGCAATTAACTGGGACCCATTAATTAATGAAAGAGACTCCTGCAATTAAGTGGGACCTATTAATTAATTAATCGGGCTCTTCCAATTACCTTGGACCTATTAATTAATGAACTGAACCCCTGCAATTAACTGGAAGCAAGTAATTAATTAATCAGGGTCTTGCAATTAACTGGGACCTATTAATTAATTAATCTGACTCTTGCAATTAACTGGGACCTATTAATTAATAAAAGAGACTCTTGCAATTAACTGGGACCTATTAATTAATAAATCCAACTCTTGCAATTAATTGGGACCCATTAATAAATAAAGGAGACTCTTGCAATTAAGTGGGACCCATTAATTAATTAATCCAACTCTTGCAATTAACTGGGACCTATTAATTAATAAATCCCACTCCTGCAATTAACTGGGACCCGTTAATTAATAAAAATCGGCACCCATTAATTAATTAATTAATCAATCCGACCCTTCCAATTAACTGTGACCCATTAATTAATCAATCTGACCCATTAATTAACAAAGCCCCCAATTAACCCCGGCCCATTAACGACCTCCCCAATTAACCCTCCAGCACTAATTACCGCCCCCAAACCCTCCAATTAACCCTTCAATCACCCCCAACCCACCCACGCCAAGCCACGCCCCTCCACCTCCCAAGCCACGCCCATTTCCGGGCTAAGCCCCGCCCCTCTCCCCTATAAATGGCGGCGCCCCCTCCGAGCCCGGCACCATCCTCAGCCATGGCCGCCTCCCCCCTTCCGGCTCTGGCCTTCCTCACCCTCCTCACCCTCCCAGGTGAGGCCACGCCCCCTTCCCTTTAAACCACGCCCCCTTTCCCTTAAACCACGCCCCTTTCCCCCGAATTTTTCCGGTTTTTTTTCCAATTTTTGACGGTTTTTGACCGAATTTTGACGTTTTCTCCCCGTTTTCTCGCAGGGCTCCGGGCGGCCGTGACCCTGCTGGAGTCCGGGGGGGACCTCCAGCCCCCCGGGGGGTCCCTGCGCCTCCTCTGCCGAGGCCTTTTCGGGGCGGAACGCGGCGATTTCGGGGTCCTGTGGGTGCGGCAGAAATTTGGCGGGAAAGGGCTGGAAGTTTTGGGCGTGGGGGGAGGGGCGGGCGGGGGGAGGTTCAGGGTGGGGGAGGGGGCGGTGCTGGAGGGGGAGGGGCTGGAGGAGGAAGATTCCGGAGCGTATTTCTGCGCCGCTCACGGCGGGGACGCGGGCAACGGGGAGAGGGGGCAGGAACCGGGGGGGGGAGGGGATGGGGGGGGGGTTGGTCATGGTTGGGTGGAAGAGGAAGAGGAAGACAAGAGGGGGTTGGGTTGGTCATGGTTGGGTTGAGATGGGTTGAGTGGAAGAGGAAGAGGAAGAGGGGGTTGGGTTGGTCATGGTTGAGTTGGGTTGAGTTGAGTTGGGTTGGGTTGGGTTGACTTTGGTTGAGTGGAAGAGGAAGAGGGGGTTGGGTTGGTCATGGTTGAGTTGACTTGGGTTGATGTGAGTTGAGTTGGGTTGGTCATGGTTGAGTTGTGCTGGAAGAGGAAGAGGGGGTTGGGTTGGGTTGGTCATGGTTGAGTTGAGTTGGGTTGGGTTGGACGAGGAAGAGGAAGTTGGGTTGGTCATGGTTGAGTTGAGTTGGGTTGGAAGAGCAAGAGGGGGTTGGGTTGGTCATGGTTGAGTTGGGTTGGGTTGATGTGAGTTGAGTTGGGTTGGTCATGGTTGAGTTGTGTTGGAAGAGAAAGTGGGGGGTTGAGTTGGGTTGAGTTGAGTTGGGTTGGAAGAGGAAGAGGGGGTTGGGTTGAGTTGAGTTGAGTTGGGTTGGGTTGGCCATGGTTGGGTGGAAGAGGAAGAGAAGACGGGGTTGGGTTGGTCATGGTTGAGTTGGGTTGAGTTGGAAGAGGAAGAGGGGTTTGGGTTGACCTGAATTAGGTTGGGTCGAGTTGGGTTGGTCATGGTTGGGTTGGGTTGGGTTGGGTTGACTTTGGTTGAGTGGAAGAGGAAGAGGGGGTTGGGTTGGTCATGGTTGGGTTGGGTGGAAGAAGAAAAGGAAGAGGGGGTTGGGTTGGGTTGGGTTGAGTTGAGTTGGATTGGGTTGAGTTGGGTTGGTCATGGTTGGCTGGAAGAGGAAGAGAAGACGGGGTTGGGTTGGTCATGGTTGAGTTGGGTTGGGTTGATTTGAGTTGGGTTGGGTTGGTCATGGTTGAGTTGCATTGGAAGAGGAAGAGGGGGCTGAGTTGGGTTGAGTTGGGTTGAGTTGAGTGGAAGAGGAAGAGAAAGAGGGGGTTGGGTTGGGTTGGGGTTGGATGGAAGAGGAAGAGGGGGTTGGGTTGACCTGAATTGGGTTGGGTTGGGTTGGGTTGGGTTGAGTTGAAGAGGAAGAGGAGGTTGAGTTGGTCAAGGTTGAGTTGGGTTGGTCAAGGTTGAGTTGCATTGAATGGAAGAGGAAGAGGGGGGTTGGGTTGGTCATGGTTGAGTTGAGTTGGGTTGAGTTGAGTTGGTCATGGTTGGAAGAGGAAGAGGGGGTTGGGTTGAGTTGGGTTGACCTGAATTGGGTTGGGTTGAGTTGGCCATGGTTGGGGTGGAAGAGGAAGAGGGGGGTTGGGTTGGTCATGGTTGGGTTGAGTTGGGTTGCGTTGAGTTGGGTTGAGTTGAGTTGCGTTGAGTTGGGTTGACCTGAATTGGGTTGAGTTGAGTTGGTCGTGGTTGAGTGGAAGAGGAAGAGGGGGTTGGGTTGAGTTGGGTTGGTCATGGTTGACTTGAGTTGGTTGAGTTGGTCATGGTTGGGTTGGGTTGGCCCATGGTTGGGTGGAAGAGGAAGAGGGGGTTGGGTTGGGTTGGGTTGAGTTGAGTTGGGTTGGGTTGGGTTGGTCATGGTTGACTTGCGTTGAGTTTGTCGTGTTTGTCTGGAACACCAAAGTCACAAATTCCCATTTTTGTACCCAAAAAGCCCCAAATTCGCTCCATTCCCAAAATTTCCCCAAATTCCCCAATTTTCCCTTTTCCAGGTGAAATTCACCCAATAAAAGCCACAAAAATCCAAATTTTGTACCCAAAAAGCCCCAAATTTGCTCCATTTCCCCACATTTCCCCCAAATTTTCCCTTTTCCAGGTGAAATCCCAATAAAACTCACAAAAATCCAAATTTTGTACACAAAAAGCACCAATTTTCTTCCATTTCCCCATTTTCCCAATTTTTCCCCAATTTTCCCAATTTTTTCCCTTTTCCAGATGAAACCCACCCCCCAAAAAAATCACAAAAAATGCTCAATTTCCAATTTTTCCCCAATTTTCCCCAATTTTCCCCCCATTTTCTCTTTTATCTCCCAAATCCCACCCGATTTTCCTTTTATTTTCCAATTTTCCCTCATTTTCCCCCAATTTTTCCCATTTTTCTCCCATTTTTCCCAATTTTCCCCGCCCTAATTTTCCCATTTTCCCCCTTTTTTTCCTCATTTTTTCCCATTTTTTCCCCCTCATTTTCCCCCTAAATTTTCCCGAATTTTCCCCAAATCCCCCCAATTTTTCCCTTTTTAATTTTTTCCCAATTTCCCCCCTTTTCTCCCAATTTTTCCCATTTTTTCCCTATATTTTTCCCATATTTTTCCCCTTTTTTCCCCAATTTTTTCCCATTTCCCCCCCCAAATTTTTACCAAATTTTTCCCAAATCCCCCCAAATTTTCCCCCCTTTTTATTTTTTCCAATTTCCCCTCTTTTCCCTCTTTTTCCCCTCTTTTCCCCCATTTTCCCAATATTTTTCCCATATTTTTCCCTTTTTTCCCCCATTTTTCCCCATTTTTCCCCAACATTTTCCCCCATTTCTTCCCATTTCCCCCCCAAATTTTTCCCGATTTTTTCCCGATTTTCCCCCGATTTTTTCCCATTTTTCCCTTTATTTTTCCCTTTTTTCCCCCATTTTTCCCCATTTTTTCCCAATATTTTTCTCCGATTTTTTTCCCATTTCCCCCCAAACTTTTCTCGATTTTTCCCCCATTTTTCCCCGAATTTTCCCCCGATTTTTTCCCCATTTTCCCCCCATATTTTCCCAATATTTTTCCCATATTTTTCCCTTTTTTCCCCCATTTTTTCCCCATTTTTTCCCAATATTTATCTCCGATTTTTCCCATTTTCCCCCGCAATTTTCCCCGATTTTTTCCCCTATATTTTCCCCTTTTCCCCCATTTTTTCCATTTTCCCCCCAATTTTTCCCCGATTTTTTCCCGAATTTTTATCGATTTTCCCCCCGAATTTTTCCCATTTTTTCCCATTTCCCCCCAAATTTTCCCCGATTTTTTCCCGAATTTTTACCGATTTTCCCCCGAATTTTTCCCGAATTTTTCCCCGTTTTTTTTTCCGATTTTCCCCCAAATTTTTCCCGATTTTCCCCCGATTTTTTCCCCAATTTTTTCCCATTTTCCCCCCAAATTTTTCCCGAATTTTTTCCCGATTTTTTCCCGAATTTTCCCCGATTTTTTCCCCCCTTCTCCATTTTTCCCAATTTTCGGTTTTTTCTCCCCATTTCCGGGCGGGTTTTTGGTCCCCTCGGTGTCACCGTGGGAGCGGCGCCGCCGCCGCTGCTGCTGCTCCCGGGGGCGCGAACGGCGCCAAAAACCCCGAAAACCCCAAAAAATCCCCCAAAAATTCCCATTTCACCCCAAAATCCCCAAAAAAATCCCCAAAAAATCCAATTCCACCCCAAAAACCCCCAAAAATTCCCAAAAAATCCAATTTCACCCCAAAACCCCAAGAAAATTCCCCAAAAATCCCCAAAAATTCTAATTTCACCCCAAAAAATCCCCCAAAAATCCAATTCCACCCCAAAAACCACAAAAAAATCCCCAAAATTCCAATTTCACCCCAAAATCCCCAAAAAAATCCCCAAAAATCCCCAAAAATTCCAATTGCACCTGAAAATCTCCAAAAAATCCCCCAAAAATCCCCAAAAATTCCAATTTCACCCCAAAAATCCCCAAAAATCCCCAAAATTCCAATTCCACCCCAAAAACCCCCCAAAATTCCCCAAAAATCCAATTTCACCCCAAAAACCCAAAAAAATGCCCCAAAATCCCCAAAAATTCCAATTGCACTCCAAAAAATCCCCCAAAAATCCAATTGCACCCCAAAATCCCCAAAAAATCCCCAAAAATTTCAATTTCACCCCAAAATCCCCAAAAAAATCCCCCCAAAAATTCCGAAAAAATCCCCAAAACCCCCAAAAAATCCCCAAAAATTCCCATTTCACCCCCAAAATCCCCAAATTTCAGCCTTTGAAACCCCAAATCCCGCCTGTATCCCCCCGAATAAAATCGATTTTCTCCCTTTTTTCCCTCAAATAATTTCAATTTTTTCCCATTTTTTCCCCCAATTTTTTCCCATTTTACCCCAAAAATCTCAATTATTTCACATTTTTCCGATTTTCCCCCTTTTTCCCAGTTTTTCCCCCATTTTTTCCCTGAAATCTCTCAATTTTTTTCCCATTTTCCCAAATTTTCCCCCCCCAAATATCTCAATTTTTTTCCCCTTTTTTCCCTTTCTTTTCCCCAAAAAAATCCCAAAATTTTCCCATTTTCCCCCCGAATTTTTCCCAATTTTCCCCCTAAAACCTCTCAATTTTTTCCCAATTTTTCCCCATTTCCCCCCAAATATCTCAAATTTTTCCCAATTTTTCCTTTTTTCTCCCCAAAAAATCCCAATTTTTTTCCGATTTTTCCCCCCAAAATCCCGCCCAGATTTTCCCCATTTTACCCCAAAAATCTCAAATTTTTTCCCAATTTTTTCCTTCTTTCCCCCCAAAAAATCCCAAAATTTTTCCGATTTTTTCCCCATTTCCCCCGAATTTTTCCCGTTTTTTCCCCATTTCCCGCCCAAAAATCTCAATTTTCCCCACTTTTTTTTCCTTTTTTTCCCCCTAAAAAATCCCCAAAATTTTCCCATTTCCCCCCAAAATCCCGCCCAGATTTTCCCCATTTTACCCCAAAAATCTCCATTTTTCCCTCCAAAAATCTCAATTTTTTCCCAATTTTTTCCTCGTTTTCCCCCCAAAAAAGTCCCAAAATTTCCCATTTTTCCCCCCGAATTTTTCCCATTTTCCCCCCAATTTTTCTTCATCTTTCACCCCTAAAAAACCTCGATTTTGTTCCCAAAAAACCCCATTTTTCCTACAAAAACCCCAATTTTCCTTCCTCAAAAAACTCCGTTTTCCCCCATTTTTTATCCCGTTTTTTCCCCCAATTTTTACCCCCAAAAAATCCCCAAATTTCCCCCCAAAAAACTCCAATTTTTAACCCAAAAATCAAATTTTCCCCCCAATTTTCCCCTCAACATTTCCCCATTTATTTTCCCCAAAACCCCCCAATTTTTGCCAAAAAAATTCCAATTTTTTACCCCCCAAAAATCCAAATTTTTACACCCAAAAAAATCCAATTTTCGCCCGAAAAAACTCAAAATTTTTGCCCCCAAACCCCCATTTTTGTTCTTAAAAATCAAATTTTTCCCCCCAAAACTCCGATTTTTCCTCCCATTTTCCCCCAATTTTTTCCAAATTTTACCTCCCTAAAATCCCCAATTTCCACCAATTTTCCTCCCTAAAATCCCCAATTTTTACCTCCAAAAAATCCAATTTTTTACCCCCAAAAAAATCCAAATTTTCCCCCTCAAATCCCCAATTTTCCCCCCATTTTCCCCCATTATTTCCCCTCCAAAACCCCCAAATTTTCCCACTTTTTTACCTCAAAAAACCAAATTTTTTACCCCAAAAAATCCAATTTTTTCCTCTCCAAAAATCCAATTTTTACCCAAAAATAATCCAATTTTTTACCCCAAAAATTCGAATTTTTTACCCCAAAATAATCCACTTTTTACCGCAAAAAAATCCAAATATTACCCCAAAAAATTCAATTTTTTACCCCAAAAAAATCCAATTTTTTCCCTTTTTCTCCCCCGTTTTTTCCTCAATTTCCCCCCAATTTTCCCCCCATTTTTTCCCCAATTTTCCCCCCAAATTTTCCCCATTTTTTACCCCCAAAAAATCCAATTTTTACCCCAAAAAAATCCAATTTTTCCTCTCAAAAAATCCAAATTTTCCCCAAAAAAATCCAATTTTTTTCCTTTTTCTCCCCCATTTTTCCCCCAATTTCCCCCCAATTTTCCCCTCATTTTCCCCCCATTTTTCCCCAATTTTCCCCATTTTTTACCCCCCCCAAAATCCAAATTTTACAAAAAAAATCCAATTTTTCGTCTCAAAAAATCCAATTTTTCCCCAAAAAAATCCAATTTTTTTTCCTTTTCCTCCCCCATTTTTTCCCCAATTTCCCCCCAATTTTCCCCTCATTTCCCCCCATTTTTTACCCCAAAAAATCCAATTTTTCCCCCAAAAAATCCAATTTTTCCCCTCAAAAAATCCAATTTTTCCCCCAAAAAATCCAATTTTTTCTCTTTTTCTCCCCATTTTTTCCCCAATTTCCCCCCAATTTTCCCCCCATTTTTCCCCAATTTTCCCCCAAATTTTCCCCATTTTTTACCCCAAAAAAATCCAATTTTTCCCCCAAAAAATCCAATTTTTCCCCTCAAAAAATCCAATTTTTCCCCCAAAAAATCCAAATTTTTTCCCTTTTTCTCCCCCATTTTTCCCAATTTCCCCCCAATTTTCCCCCCAAATTTCCCCAATTTTCCCCCATTTTTTCGCACTTTTACCCCTCCAGAAATCCAAATTTTACCCCAAAAAAATCCAATTTTTCCTCTCAAAAAATCCAATTTTTCCTCTCAAAAAATCCAATTTTTTCCCTTTTTTTCCCCCGTTTTTTCCCCGATTTCCCCCCAATTTTCCCCCCAAATTTCCCCAATTTTCCCCCAATTTTTCCCACTTTTACCCCTCCAATAATCCAAATTTTTACCCCAAAAAAATCAATTTTTTTACCGCAAAAAATCCAATTTTTTTTCCTTTTTCTCCCCCATTTTTTCCCCCAATTTCCCCCCAATTTTCCCCTCATTTCCCCCCATTTTTTACCCCAAAAAATCCAAATTTTACCCCAAAAAAATCCCAATTATACCCCAAAAAATCAAATTTTTTCCCCCAAAAAATCAAATTTTTTCTGTTTTTCTCCCCCAGTTTTTCCCAATTTCCCCCCAATTTTCCCCCCAAATTTCCCCAATTTCCCCCCATTTTTCCCCATTATTTACCCCAAAAAACCCAATTTTTCCCCAAAAAAATCCAATTTTTCGTCTCAAAAAATCCAATTTTTCCCCAAAAAATCCAATTTTTTTTCCTTTTTCTCCCCCATTTTTTCCCCAATTTCCCCCCAATTTTCCCCTCATTTCCCCCCATTTTTTACCCCAAAAAATCCAATTTTTACCCCAAAAAATCCAATTTTTCCCCCAAAAAATCAAAATTTTTCCCCCAAAAAATCCAAATTTTTTTTCCTTTTTCTCCCCCGTT